>KE159326.1:78225-92697 GCA_000411055.1 Leavenworthia alabamica
ATTGAAAAAAAAAATATTAAATTTAAAAAATATTAACTAAAATTTCACAAATATAACTAAAAATTTTAGAATAATTTAATTATTTATATAATTAGTTTTTGGATTTTGACCGATGGGTTCGGATTCGGATACGAGTTTTCGAGTTTAGAAGTCTAGTATCCAATGTGTTTTTCGGATCGGGTTCGGATCGGGTATTTCGGATTGGTTATTTGGATTTTATGTTATGGGCTTTAGAATGAATATTTACAGAATTTATCAAATGGTCCATATATGATTTAATTCCTGCATGTGAGCAATTGGTAGAGAATAACTAGAAGAGGAAACGGGTCGGGCCGTAACTTTGTTTATTGTTGATGCTGGATCAAGTAATGGCCCAAATAAGTTCTAATTGGATGAAACAGATCGGGTCTTTCACTGACCCGTTTATTTTTCGGATCAAAGTTATGGCTTTTTTGAGTGTACTATATATATAGTTATTTGTTTGCTTTGACTTTACTCAAACATCTCAAGATTTGTTTTTGGGTTTATCAACTAGTTGCCAAGTACATAGAATCTTGAAAACAGAATCTTTATAGTTTTAATATAGGTTTCGTTGAAGATTATATTTTGATTATTTTCAAAACCAAATTATTACAATTTATTATTTTACATAAAAATAGTTATGACAAATGACAAAATTGGTTTCCTTAGAATTTACGATCGAATGATTAAATAAGTTGTTGGAAAACAAAACACAACTAAACATAATAAGATATTCAAAGTCATAACTTAACTTATACACATAATGACATAAATATATATTTTAAAATGCCAAATGGTTAATTAGATTTTGTTCTTTTTGCATGATCTTACCGGTCCAACTCAAACCATATATATATTTATGTCTTTTTAACAATCAAGAAGATAATTAAGCCATCTCCAAATCTGTATATACATATATAATACATGTATTAAATAAAAAATTTAATAAAGTCAAACATTTTCTCTTCCTTGATTTATGAAAATTCACGAGTAGAGCATAGATTTCGGGTCGTCACACATTTTATGTATAAATATATACATAACATATGCTCATTCACACCTTATAGTATAAAAAATGTATATATGTTATTATCGAATGACTGTTATTTTCTGTCGATTATTTAAAATTTTCAAACAACTTGCTCTTAATATATTTGAAAATGATATAATAATATGAAAATTGTTGTTTACATTGTAATGATATAAATAGCTGTATATGGAGCCGGCAAATAAAAAATAGCAATAGTTGTATATATTTATATATATTGTATTCACTATATAAAAATGTCAAATACAAAAATAAACCAAGATCATGATACATGTTATTTTTTCAGTGGAATTGTATAATTAAAAATGGAATATTCTGATCCAAGTCGTCCAATTAAATTGTTTTATAAGATCATCTCTTAATTAAAAGGGATTTAAAAAAATATTAAATTATAAATTAAGAAAAACAAGACTAAGAATTTGTCAGAGGAAAATAAAATATTAGGGTGAGTTTTTTTCAAGATATATGAACAGATAAGCTGATGTGAAATGGATACATAATATATTTAAGAAAATAACAAAAAAATGGTTTATAAAAAGAAAAAACAAAAATACAATATCTATTGGCTTTTCGTCATTATAGAGCTGAGAGCACGACAAGCTTGATTAAACCTGGATTTGAGGTCCATGAATTAATTATTAAATTAACAAATAGCTCGGGTTAGCCTTGGGTATTCGGTTTGATTTGTCCTTGGGTATTCGGTTTGATTTGTTTGGTTTACCGAAAACCAAACCGAACTATATCGGTTTCGAGTTGTTCGGTTTTAGGAGATTAAACCGATCAAAATTTTTTTATTTTTAGTTCGGTTCGGTTTGAATTTATATTCGGTTTATTCGAATAATGGTAAAAAAATGTGTTTCGGTTCGGTTTGTTAGGTTTAATTTACACCGGATAAACCAAACAAACCGAATAATGGTAAAAAAATGTGTTTCGGTTTAGTTTGTTAGGTTTAATTTACACCGAACAAACCGAACAAACCGAATCGAACGGTGAATTTTCATATTTATTCGGTTAACCGAATAATGGTAAAAAGTGTGTTTCGGTTCGGTTTGTTAGGTTTAATTTACACCGAATAAATCAAATAAACCGAACCGAAAGGTGAATTTTCATATTTATTCGGTTTATTTGGGTTAATCGGATTGAATTCAGAAATTTTTTTTTACCTAAAACCGAACCGAACAAACCGATTTTTTTTTATTTTACTTCAGAACTAATTTTTGAAAAAAAAAAAACGAAATCAAATTTAAGTTTGATTTTTTTTGTAATCAGTGGGAAACAATAACGGAGATGAATTATATTTTTTATTAAAATATAGATATAATCGGCATATACCGAAAGGCTAATAATAATACATTATCTTCTTGTAAAGTCACAATTAAAAGCTCAGTTAAAAATGTATTCTCAATCTGAGCCTCAGGGTTCTAAATTCCCTTTTTATTTTATATGGAAAGATTAATAAAGCAAAAAAATAAAAGGAGCTCCAACCCAATTCATACGATTTTAGGTATTATTTTATATCATATCTTTATATTCAGTTCCATTAAAGGTGTTAACTAGGATGATTTTTTAAATATTTGATCAAGTAGAATCACACCATTACCTATTGTTACTAAACACTACTTGAAAACTTATTAAATAAAAAATATGAAAACTTATTTTATATATATAAGAATTTAAGTTTTTATTATATATGTTCACATTAACAGTGTTTCAAATAAATCACAGCAAAAACTATGAATAAAATTTATTTATTTTGCTCTACAACAAGCCTTTAAATAAGTACAATATTTGAAAAGTCGAAGACCCATAATAAATTCAATACCATATATATTGTTTAAAGTAACTTGTCACCTATCATATACGCCATCTGCCCATTAATAAATTACGAATAAAACATGAACATCATCAACGATTTTTATAACCACAAAAAATTAAAAAGTCAAACAAAATAAATAGTATCCTTTTAAAAAAAGTAGTATCATTTGATCTTATATCCTTTTCACAAAAAAAAAATCATTTGATCTTATATATATACCTCTCATTCTTTAAGACCACTATCGAATGTTAAATGTGGTTTCCACTTGTCATAAGGCAAATAAAAAAAAAAGATGTGTAACACCACCACCACTACGAGCCACTATAAACTAGCCGCCCCAAAAGATAAAATATAATCATCATATACTATTCTTTTTTTATATTCCTTTAAATTTTTATTTTATATCATAATGTTTGTGCCTATCATTATTATATAATATCATCATATTCTTATTTTTCATGATCAATATCATAGCACGCACGCACGCACCTTCAAAGATGAAATGACTCAATTTCTTAAAATAAATCACATCAAGATTAATAGTTAAAACGCATAAAACAATTCATATATAAATGACAAAACAAAAAATGACAATAAAATCAAATAAATTAATTAATTTTCGAAGGGTTTCACATAAGTAGGTGAAAAATCTCAAATAACCCTTCTTTATTCTATAATGAAGGGTAGCGCTGACTTTAGTAACTACATAGGTATTCATAGGGTTGGTTGAACATAATAAGCTTTTATTACATGAGGAATAATAAATACAAAAAAACTTTATATTATATAAAAAAACTATACCCACAACCACGATCAAAGCAAAAAGATAACATGATAAAAGAAGAAAAAAAATAAATAAAAAAGTAACTTTGGGTGTGACAAGAAGTTTTCTTCTGTTTGGTCTGACTATTCCCTTTAGTCAACGATGGTAATGAGAGCTATTTACAAGCTTCGACACAAAAACCCAGATTGGATAATGATGTCTTTTGCTTCTTTTCTCTACTCTTCTTCAACCTTTCTTAATCTTTCTCAGTTTCTTATTCTTCTTCTCTTGTTCTCGCCATGATTGACGAGAAGATGAGATCTAAATCTATTGGTTCCCTCTTGAGACCAGTTAAACCTTTGAGTCCTCACTTGTTTCTTTTTGTTCTTGTTTTTTCTGTTTTCTTTCTTACAGTCTCAGAAGCTGTCTGTAATCTTCAAGATCGTGATTCTTTACTTTGGTTCTCTGGTAACGTATCATCTTCAGTCTCTCCTTTGTATTGGAATTTGTCTATTGATTGTTGCTCTTGGGAAGGAATCTCCTGTGATAATTCTTCAGATAGCCACGTTACTTCGATTCGTTTGTCTTCTAGAGGACTCTCTGGCAATATACCTTCGTCTGTTTTGAATCTTCACAGTCTCTCTACTCTTGACCTTTCTCATAACCGTCTTACTGGTCCACTGCCACCAGGTTTCCTCTCTTCTCTTGATCAGCTTTTGGTTCTTGATCTTAGTTACAACACTTTCAGTGGTGAATTACCACTTCAACCATCATTTGCTAATGGAAGCAACGGTATCTTCCCAATTCAGACTGTTGATCTCTCCAGCAACCTTCTTCAGGGAGAAATACTCGGCGGTTCTGTTTTTCTTCAGGGTGCTTTCAATTTAACCAGTTTTAATGTCAGCAACAATAGCTTCACAGGTTCAATCCCTTCTTTCATGTGCACAACTTCTCCGCAGCTCACCAAACTGGATTTCTCCTACAATGAGTTCAGCAACGTTATCTCTCAAGGATTAGACAGATGCTTGAGGTTAAGTGTGTTTCGAGCAGGCTTCAATAATCTCTCTGGGGAAATCCCTGTAGAAATCTACAACCTTCCTCAGCTCGAGCAACTCTTTTTACCAGTCAACCGTCTTTCTGGTAAGATTGATGATGGGATTACTCGTCTCACCAAACTGACAGTGCTTGAGCTTTACTTCAATCGTCTCGAAGGAGAAATACCAATGGGTATAGGCAGGCTTTTCAACCTGAGAAGCCTCCAGCTCCATATCAATAAACTCAACGGTTCTATCCCAGTTTCTCTAGCTAATTGCACAAAACTCGAGAAGTTGAATTTACGGGTTAATCAGCTAGGAGGAACCTTATCCGCAATAGACTTTTCCCGGTTTCAGACCCTCGGTATTCTGGACCTCGGAAATAATAGTTTCACCGGCGATTTCCCCTCCACTGTTTACTCTTGCAAAAAGCTAACAGCAATGAGGTTTGCAGGCAACAAGTTAACGGGACAGATATCTCCTCGAGTGCTGGAATTGGAATCTCTGTCGTTTTTTAGTTTTTCAGACAATAAAATGACGAACATTACAGGAACTCTCAGGATTCTGCAAGGCTGCAAGAAGCTGTCTACTCTCATCATGGCAAAGAATTTTTACGACGAAACTCTACCAAGCAACGAAGACTTTCTTGCGGCAGATGGATTTCCAAGCCTCCAAATCTTCGGTATTGGTGGAAGCAGACTGAAAGGTGAAATACCAGCTTGGCTGATCAAGTTCACGAAGGTAGAAGTTATGGACCTGTCATGGAACCAGCTAGTGGGGTCAATTCCCGGTTGGCTAGGAACTCTTCCGAACCTTTTTTACTTGGATCTTTCCAATAACCTTCTTACAGGAGTTATTCCGACGGAACTGTTTCAGCTGAGGGCTCTGATGTCCCAAAAGGTCTACGATGAAACAGAGCGGAACTACCTAGAGCTGCCAGTTTTTGTCAACCCCAATAATGTCACAACCAATCAGCAATACAATCAACTTTCCAGCCTCCCACCAGCAATATACATCAGAAAGAATAACTTGACCGGGAGTATACCAGTTGAGGTTGGACAACTAAAGGTTCTCCATGTCCTGGAGCTTCAAAGCAATAATTTATCTGGCAGTATACCAGATGAATTATCAAATCTTACAAACTTAGAGAGGCTGGACCTGTCCAACAACAATCTATCTGGTAGAATTCCTTGGTCGCTCACGGGCCTCCATTTCCTGTCCTATTTCAATGTTGCAAACAACACTCTCAGTGGGCCGATACCCACAGGGAGTCAGTTTGATACATTCCCAAAAGCATATTTTGAAGGCAACCCCTTGTTGTGTGGTGGTGTGCTACTAACCTCCTGCACTCCAACTCACACCTCTACTACAAAGATGGAAAACCAAAAGGTCAACACAACACTCGTTTTGGGGCTTGTCATTGGGATCTTTTTTGGCGTTAGTTTGATTTTGGTACTGCTTGCTCTGTGGGTGATGGACAAGAGGAGGGTAAATCCAGGAGACTCTGAGAATGCTGAACTGGAGATAAATTCCAACGCCTCCTATTCGGAAGTCCCTCCAGGGTCAGAGAAAGACATAAGCCTCGTACTGTTGTTTGGAAACAGTAGATATGAAGTCAAAGACCTGACCATATTTGAGCTCTTGAAAGCTACCAACAACTTCAGTCAAGCTAATATAATTGGCTGTGGCGGGTTTGGCCTTGTCTATAAGGCTATCTTGGATAATGGGACGAAACTGGCGGTTANCTAGCGTACATGCACCAGATATGTGAACCACACATAGTACACCGAGACATCAAGTCCAGTAACATCTTATTGGATGGAAACTTCAAGGCGTATGTCGCTGATTTCGGTTTGTCAAGATTAATCCTTCCATATCGCACCCATGTTACAACTGAGCTTGTAGGCACCTTGGGTTACATTCCACCAGAATATGGACAAGCTTGGGTAGCTACTTTGAGAGGTGACGTGTACAGTTTTGGTGTCGTCATGCTCGAGCTTCTCACAGGGAAAAGACCAATGGAGGTTTTCAGGCCAAAGATATCAAGAGAACTGGTTGCATGGGTGCATATTATGAAAAGGGAAGGGAAACCAGAGGAGGTACTTGATCCATTGCTGCGAGATAGTGGTTATGAAGGAGAGATGCTTCGTGTTCTTGACATAGCCTGCATGTGTGTGAACCAAAATCCTATGAAAAGACCAAACATACAACAAGTTGTAGACTGGCTTAAGAACATAGAAGCGGAGAACACAAACCAAACTAACAGAGAAGAACCCAAAGAAGAGACGTAACTGTGTGCTTTCCCTGCATTCATCAGTGAGACCAGAATCACACATCTGCATAAGTAAATATACACTTATTTTTATTGTCAATTGCATATGTTAACCATCATTTACATGTATATTAAATTTTGATGGTAATAGAAGCTTTGATAATGTAAAAGTAATGAACAGTAAATTATGCAGCTTATGACTTTTAAAAAGAGTTCTATATAATTGTCTGTACAACCCAAATCATCTCTACCTACGTGAATCCTTAAAGCTTTGCACATGATCAAAAAGCAGATTTCTTTATAAGAGGTATGATCAGAAATCAAGAATATGTTGTACGATCGAATCAAGAAATTTTCAAAAGGAAAAACTCTCTGCAATCAAACTTTGGCTTCCATGAAAACAAAACTATGAAATTGAAGTGGGATTTGTAAGCGGCATTTAATCAAGCACTTGGTGTGCATACATCGAACTAAAAACAACTAGAAAAGAAGAGCGACGACTAATATATGAAGCCCAAAAGACGACGCTGAAGAGAGATTAGAGACTGAGAAACTGGAGACATACCTAAACATCAATGGAGGATGCAGAGACGAAGAGAAGCAGAGGAAAAAGTATTTTTTTGTTTCGCTATGAACCCATAACTTCTCTTATATTTTAAAAAGTATCTCATTTTATCAATTTATCATTGTAGCCCATTAGACCAAAAAAAAAAAAAAAAANTGTTACTGGTTTGATAATTTTAATGATTTGTTTAAAATCTTTTAAAATCATGTGTTATTGGTTAATAATTTTTAAAGAGTTAACTAAAATTATGTGTTATTCAAATAAAATAATTTTAAAAAATTTTAATCTAAGTTTAAATCTAATGTTATTGGTTGAATGATTTTAATTTTTTTTGTTCATATAAAGATTCTTATAGGGGGCTTATTCAAATGATATTGATATAGAGTTATGATGATTATAAGTATTGTAGTTTAAAGAATTTATAAAGAGTATTTATTTTTATTCAAAAATTTATAAATAGTCTTTGAAAATATCACCTTCATAGGTAAGATTTTAAAAGAGTCTTTAAAAATCTTTATATGAACAAAAAAAAGTTAAAATCATTTACTCAATAACACTATACTTAAACTTGAGATTAAAAGTGTATTAAAATCATTTTATTTGAATAACACATGATTTTAGTTAATTCTTTAAAAATCATCAGCCAATAACACATGATTTTAAATGATTATAAACAAATCATTAAAAATATCAAACCAATAACACATAACTTTAAGAGATAGTTTTTATAAATCACAATTGAATAACATTAAACTCTTTAAAAATTTTAAGTCTTTAAAAATCTCATAACCAATAATATTGTTACCATAATTATTGGTTACCATAATTTTAGTGTTATAACCAATAATATCTCATTACCATAAAAAACTCTTTTAGTGTTACCATAATTTTGAAATTTTGTGAAAATTTACAAATTTTCACAATTTTTTAAACAATAATATTGTAAATTTTTATTAACTTTGTAATTATTATATCATCATTTTCACTTCAATGTAACAATAGCAAAATTACTAAATTTAGTTGCAACCATACTTTCACATGCTAATAGTAAAATATATTGCTTCGTAAAATTGAAATTATGTTAATAATATTTTATAGATTCTATAGACTCTCTCTGTTGTTAAATTTTTGAAGTTTTAATACTTTTTTGTTGTTTCAAAATTTTGTTTAAATAAAAGAAAAATATGACGTTATAAGAAAAAAGTATATTTTTTTTATAGTAAATGAATAAATTTTAGTTATTTTTCTATATTGGAATGAAATTTTACAAAAAATATTTGTAAATTACAAGAAAAAAATAATGATCGCCATAAAATAACCAGAAAACAAAGAAGATATTCAGTGAAGTATTGTCAGTGGGCCCTACGTTAACTAAAATCCTATAAAACGGCGTTTGATAATATTGAATTGAAAAACATACCCACTTGCACTATAAGCGAGTTATTGACACGCGCTCCAAATCTGTGGGTTAACCCCTTTTAAAAAATGCTGTTTTTGAAATTTTTTAATAATTGAGCGCGTGGAAGTTTTTTTTATTTTATCGATAGTATTATCAAAAATATCGGTCCAAGCAATACGTTCTTTATAGCCCAGTCATCTGTATTGACACAAGTCAAATTATTTTAAAGCCCACTGAGCCATACATTTTGGGCCTATTATATTCAACAATAAAGACTAATGGGTTTAGTTTTCAGCTTTCTTAATGGGCTTGAGTTATATATATATTAAAACTAAGGCGGTTAAATTAGATGAGAGTTAGGGTTAGAGTGAGTTCATATATGTATATATATATATATGTATGTGATAAATCTTATTTGATATCTTAAATTTATTTTTAAGTTTGTATTATCCTATAATATTTATGGTTTTTTTTAGCCGGATAATATAGACAAGCCTGTTAAGTGTCATAACAAAAACACTATATATAAAACATATATTTGATTTCCAACTTAATTAAACACAAACAAAGAAAGAAAGAAAAACTTAAAAACAAGGGTACTATCTCAACCCATTTATTTTATGTTGCCATGGAAGAGTCTCAGACTCTCAGGCTTTACATTAGTTTGACTTCAAATAGTTGACTAGTAGAATGGAAACATCCTTAGACCAGACTTGTGAACCCAAGAAGAAGTAGAAGTAGTAGCACTTGTATCATCAACATATTTTTTGAATTTGACAACCAATGTCTTAGCCTTATCATTGGTGACAACTAGTTCAGGTATCTTAATTATTGGTATCGGATTGGTTCCAACAGGTCCCATAATGGTGGTGAACTTGTAAGTGTTTGGTCCAGCTTTTTCATCAGCTTTCTCAATCTTAAATTTGCTATTTGGTTCCCCCGGTGTACCGGCAATGAGAATGGGAGGCTCATTGGTAGCTGATGAGGAATCATTCACTTTCCAGAACTTGGAATACTTTGTGCAGAAGGGCCCGAAGTCTGCCTGGAACTCGATATTTGGAGAGTCATCTATGTAAACAGTGGTTTCCTCGTTGGTAAATGAGAAGCTAACAGGCAAACCCGGTTGGGATGGAATGGTTGATTGGACGATCTTAAGTGGACAAGGGGACAGTAAATTAAAGTTAGCTGGGACAAGAGCACCTCGGTTGCTTTTGCCGGTCTTAACACCCTGGATGAAGTATTGTTCACCGGTTTTAAGATCATTCCCGTCGGTGTCCTTGACCGGTTCTTTTCCTTGGATGCAAACAGCTGCAACCAACAGGAGAGTAATGAGAAAAGAGAGCACTGAAGGTTTTGTCATTGTGGTTGTGTTTGTGTGTTTAGGGTTTGTTTGAGTTTGAGTTGTGAAGAGCCAACACATATTGTATCGGTATTTATAGGAATCCTCTCTAGTTAAAATCGGCAAATGATAGTAAAAAGAAAGAAAAAAACGTATTCCCATTTACGTTGAGTAAACCCTAAATTTATGAGCTATGTTTTGGAATTTTCCACACGTCATATTCTTATCATTGACATGATGGGTCCAATGTTTTTTGTATTATAATAGAGTGAGGATTGAAAAGAAGGGTTTAGAGCCTCCATAGTCTGTGGTTATTGATTCATAATGAGATTTTTAGCACGAGGATCATGCACAATCTCCATGTTAACAAACTTATATAGCAAAACAAAAAAAAAGAGAATCAAATAATTCATGGGAACAAGACAAAGATTTCAAACAGAGAGATAGCCAGATAGGGAGGGATGAGTCAACATATGATCGATCATCTGTGTTTTTTTCTGACCAAAACTTTATTTTCTTTTAATTTAAAAATATTATTAAAACAATAATAATAATGTTAAGCTTTTTAACCAGATAAAAAAAATCTAAAAATGTTTTACATCAAGCTCAGGCCCTAATATATGACTATCAAGATTTTTGTCATCATAAATATAAATGATCAAATAAATGTTAAAACGTGTAGAATAACTTATTGGGTGATTATATTCCCATTTTCCAAATTATAAGATGTCTTTATTTGACTCTAAAGATTGACTTAATTTGTCTTAAATGTTTTTAAGAAAAATATAAACGATGATTATTAAGCTAATATAAATAATAACATTGAAAAATATAACAATGATAATTATATACGACTTTAGACCCCAAAATAATAAAACGATGATTACTCAACGTGTTCCCATTTACGTTGAGTAAACCCTAAATTTATGAGCTATGTTTTGGAATTTTCGACACGTCATATTCTAATAATTGTCATGATAGTAAAAAGAGAGACTATATAGTATAATATTTAATATTATACTATATAGACTCATGTGGTTATTGATTCAAAATGAGATTTTTAGCACGAGGATCATGCAGAGTTTACATGCATGTTAACAAACTTATATAACAAAATATAAGAGAATCAATTAATTAATGGGAACAAGACAAAGATTTCAAACAGAAAGATAGGGATATGAGTCAACCAACAACGTATGATATGATGTCTAACCTGCAGAACCGTCCGTCGAAGATCCGAGTGTTGCGGAGAAAGTTTATTCATCATGGGAATGTCGTATATGCAAAATCGCATGTCGAATAATATTTATAGTTCACACATTCTAAAAAATTCTGTAATACTTATATCATCATACCATAAAAAAAAAGACTAGAGAACATAAACATGGTTATTTACTCTGAGTTCTGAAATAGGCCTAATTATTGGGTTCAAACACATAAATTAATTTCTAAATCATTAGTTAGATGTGGTATGGTATACTGATATATAAAATGAAATATAATCTATTTTTTACTTATAAAATGAGTTTACTAGTAAAATATCTTATTTAAAAAATAATCATTTTTCTTATAATTGTATCACTCAAAATTTCTTGTTAGACCAATGTCATAAGAAAACGCTATAAAACATACACAACATTTTTATATTTATGGAACGTAACAACATGAGTGCATGTATTATCTCAACCCATTATTTTTATGGCCATGTACGAGTCTAAGGTTTTATATTACATTATTTTGACTACTATTGGAATCCTAAATTTAACATGAATATTATCTTTTCACCTCAAGTTAGTCTTATCCTTTGGTTGAAGACTCTATTGGTTTATCGATTCAAACTTCGGATTTTAAACACGAGGATCATGCACAATGGACCATGTTAACTAACATAGAATAAATAAACGACAATGGAAAGAAGACAATAAATAAAACATAAGAGGGATAAGTGTGGACCAATGTACGATATGATTCTCAACATCTTTGTTTCTTTCTAGCCATAATTTTGATTTTCTATTAATTTAATACAACTTAACCAACACAAAAACCAAAAATAGTTTTCACCTAGGTTTAATAACATATAAAGCGAAAAAGAACGATGAATTAATGGAAATGTGATTTTTATCGCGTTATTACAAGAAAACCTATGAGTGAAGACATTTCAAAATAAATAAAATATCAAAAAATACTACAAGAAACATAGATCAAACCAAGATAAGTATCTGAATAGTTTGTGTTAGTATAGCGAATTAAATCCACATCATGTGTGTATGTTCTTGAGAAAAAATCAAATCAGAATTTGCCTTATTTATTTATATATTAAATAATTTAAAAATATATATATATATATATATATATATCAACGCAAAAATGTTCATATTTATTTTCTCATTTAGTTGTAAACAACCAAAGCTAAAAAGTATTTATATTAGCGATCTAGTGGTTATTAGTCAAAAGCTAAAAATACGAGACCAAAAGAAAAATAAATTTTGTAATTTTAACATTTAATTTTTCTCAATGTTAAGTTGATAACTTATTTTCTTAATTTAAATTTCGATAGCATGTCCATTGACAAGACCGTTCCATTTCATAATAAAACGACAAAAAACATATTATTATTATTGTGGAAGTTTAGATAGAACATGCAAGGTTGATATTAATCAACCCATTATTATGACGATGGAGGAGTTTAAGGCTTTTACATTAGATGATCTTGATCACTGGTTGAACGCAAACGTCCTTAGACCTAACTTCTCAATCCTAGGAGTAGAAGTAATGGCATCACTAAACTTTTTGAACGTGACAAATAACGTCTTAGGATCCCTAGTGAGAATTAGTTGTGGTGAGCCAACCCAAGAGTTTGGTACGGTTCCAATGGATCCGGCAAAGGTAGACAACTCATAAGTATTTGGTCCTGCTTCCTTAATCCTAAACCAGCAATCAGTTCTTGTCGGTTGACCACCGATGAGTATCGGAGGCTCAGGTAAGGAACCATTGACTGTCCAGAACTTGGAAAGGTGGGTACAGACCGGCCACATGTTGGACTTGAACTCGATGGTTATATCCGTAAATGTATCCACGATGGTGTTAGTGGAAGAGGGAAATACATTAGCAAAACTAACCGGTGGGACCGTTGTCAACGGAGAAGTTGCAAGAGTGATGCCAAGTGGACAAATGGAGGATTCTGAAAGAGAGGTTGGGACAAGAGGACCGCCGGCAGTAACCGGTTGGATGAAGTATAGTTTACCGATTGTAACTGGATTACCGTCGGTGTCGTTCACTATTACTTGGCCTTGGATACAAACAATAGTAGCCAACAAGAGAGTTATAAATAATGAAGACATAGTTGTGAATAGTTTCGAGTTGAGTTGAGTTGTAGAGATGAGGAGATACATTGTATGAGTGTATATAAATAAATTAATGTCACGTGATAGAGAGGGATTGATAGATTCATACACAATATATCAACTCCCCAAATTAAAATTTATTTTTTATTTTATTATACGTATGTAAACAATTTTTTATTATATTTTATGTTGTAGCAAACATTTTTTCATTTTTTAGGTGTATAATAAATTATTTCTCTATACTTCTCTATTATTTTTATCATTTACAACTAAAATAAATGGAATGTATTTTAGTTGAAACTAAACAAATCATGTGGTATTTTTATTGTCTTTAAACCACTCATGGAAACATAAAGAATTACACTATTGTGGTATGTTTGTCATTTCGATTTGTCTTATTCTGCTTTCTAAAAGAACTAAACAAATCTAATGTTCATTTTCTCAACTCAATCTCGTCTCTCGAGTACGTCTTTAATGTGTTTTTTTATCACAGTTTCAAAAACTAGCTGTTGAGCTAGTCTTGAGACATATAAATTCACTAATTATTGATTAAATTGACTATATTCAGCCCATTTAGAATTCAGCCCATTTAAAGCATATATTCAGCCCATTCATTATCGTCTATTGAAGCCCAATGCGCAACTCTAGATGGATCAACTAACTACATCTCCAATGAAAACTCTGGTATAGTTTTTTAATAATAAAAATTATAAATTATATCTAAAATTGTGCATTAAAAACATATTGTTAACAACATATTCTTTTTTAAGAAATTTCATAAGCTATTCCTTAAAATTAAGAAATTTTTAATCATGATTTGCATAAATTTATTATAAAATATTATTAAAAAACCTTTGGTTTTGTTTTTATT
>KE159326.1:99414-109604 GCA_000411055.1 Leavenworthia alabamica
ATCATAGACTTTTCGTTTAAAAAAAACATTTATGTTGTTTTTGTATGACTTTCATTACAAGAAATATTGTTATATCCTATATATGGTCATATGCATCGGTAATCTGTCATAAATGTTTAATTAAATTGTTTAATTATTAATTAATTTTTTTTAATTATAATTAAAAATATTAAAATAGAAAATATAATTAAACAAACCAAATTCAAAAGTATTAATCTCTTAAAATAAAAAAAATAAAAATACGAAATATAAAAAGAAAACTAATAAATCATGACCCCCGGATTACTGTTCATCCATAAATTCCTGCAGAAATTTTTTGTAATGGACTCAGCAATAAATCAAATTTTGCAGACAAGAAAAAACTTCTTTTCTTAATTTAAATTTCTATAGCATGCACCGTTTCATTTCATAATAAAACGACAAAAAACATAATATTATTATTATATTTGTGGAAGTTTAGAACATGCAAGGATGATATTAATCAACCCATTATTATAACAATGGACGAGTTTAAGGCTTTTACATTAGATGATCTTGATCACTGGTTGAACGCAAACGTCCTTTGACCTAGCTTCTCAATCCTAGGAGTAGAAGTAATAGCATCACCAAACTTTTTGAACGTGACAAATAACGTCTTAGCATTATCTCTAGTGAGAATTAGTTGTGGTGAGCCAAATCAAGACTTTGGTACGGTTCCAACGGATCCGGAAGAGGTGGACAACTCATAAACATTTACTCCTGCTTGCTTAATCTGAAACCAGGTATCAGTTCTTGTCCGTTGACCACCGATGAGTATCGCAGGTTCAGGTAAGGAACCATTGACTGTCCAGAACTTAGAAAGGTGAGTACAGACCGGCCACATGTTGGACTTGAACTCGATGGTTATATCCGTAAATGTATCGACGATGGTTTTAGTGGAAGAGGAAAATACATTAGCAAAAGTAACCGGTGGGCCCCATATGAACGGAAGAGATATACGAGTGATGCCAAGTGGACAAATGGAGAATATTGAAAGAGGCGTTGGGACAATAGGACCGCCGGGACTAACCGGTTGGATGAAGTATTGTTTACCGATTTGAACTGGGTTACCGTCGGTGTCGTTCACTATTTGTTGTCCTTGGATACAAACAATAGTAGCCAACAACAGAGTTATAAATAATGAAGACATAGTTGTGAATAGTTTTGAGTTGAGTTGAGTTGAGGAAATACATTGTATATAAAGGAAGTTTGTGGTCTTAGAATTTTGATATTTATTGGCTATTTTTATTAATGTCACGTGATGGAGAGAGACTGATAGATTCAGACATTGGTTTACAGACGAAGCACATGCACTATATAGTCCATTTTATACAGCTGAAAGAAGGACCATCACTAAATGAGAGGAATACAAGGTCTCAATAGTAATAAATGATTTTCATCAACACTTTTATGGCAATAATTAATGAAATATGGTATTGATTTGAAGGTGTATACTGAACTTATCGAGTGCGTCTAATGAAAAGGCTTACGTTGGAGCCAAGCTACGAGTTCTGGCCCAAATCCGATCCAACCATGTGGAGAAACTAGGTTAATGCCCTTTAGTGATCTACTAAAACTTTGGATTGATTCCTAATTTTTTTTTTTTTGTACAGTGGATATATGGGCCTAGTGCAACAGAGAATATTAATGGATGGGCCGGGTTAGGACAAGTTTGTACCACTTATAGATATTAATATTTTTTTTTATATATTATGTCTAATGTAAAAGCAAAGAGATAGAAATGGTATGATGTAATACTACAATATAAAATAAATTCGTAAATGAAAACTAAAGTAAATTGTAACTTATTTATTTATTTATTTATGAGGCTCTATTTTTTTTGTTCTAAAATGAGAGGTACTAGCATACTAGGTAATTATATCTCAAAATTAAATTTCAAGTTTTCATGATATATTTCTAAAAAAATATAATATGTTACTTAATTTGATATAAAAAAGATATTTATAGATTTATTGTGAGATTTCAAATATAAAATTTTACTATTTGTAACTTGTCTTTCTTAACATTGAAATCTAGTATTTGTTTTATTTCGTAAATTTATAGTTTATTTCAATTTATTAAAATGAAACTAATGTGGATAACAAGTCCGAAGCGACCAATCAAGCATTTTATAAGCGGTGACGTGGCAACCATTAACTTACTCACAAAGCGACTGGAGAGGCGTTTCAACGATGGATCGTTGACTAAGAAATGTCAAAAACGGCAAGATGTTTAATTTACGATGATCAAAACAGTGATCCTATTGGTTAAAGCACGTCACGAGACAAAAACAAATTGCATTCCACACGCGCCGACTATAGAAACGCGCGTGTAATTTAAATCCCCACGTATCATAACCCATAAGACGATCTTCAGACACAACAACAATGGCGTGGTTTTGAGACATTTCGGAAGACATAAAAAACGTGTTTTTTATTTTAATTGTAAAGGATTTATTTGTCTCATTTGTTTTTTTTTTCACTTTTTGTCATAATGGGAAAAGGAGCAATCAAAGAAGAAGAAAGTGAAAGGAAGAGAAAAACATGGCGATGGCCTTTAGCTGCTTTGGTTGTTGTGTTATTAGCAGTTGCTGTGAGTTCTAGGACCAATTCTAATGTCCGTTTCTTCTTCACCGATCGTAACTCTTGTAGCTGTTCACTTCAGGTAATTGATTACTCTGTTTAAATTCTGTCTTTTTGTTTGAATTTGAATTTTAAGGGTACTCAAGTACATTTTTTTAATCTTTGAATTTGAATCTCTGGATGAAGTTTGTTGGGTATTGAGAAAAAATTGAATCTTTATGATCAATGTGATCAGGGTTGTAAAAAAAAAAATATTTTCCCTGAGATATGTCAATGTTTTGTAAATGCAAGTTATGTGATGATCAATGATGTTGTAAAATTCAATCTTTATAGTGAAGTCATGATTTGATTTTTTGACAGGGAACAAGTAAATACAAAGGTATAGTTGAAGACTGTTGTTGTGATTACGAAACAGTTGACAATCTCAATAGTGAGGTTTTGAATCCTTTGCTTAAAGATCTAGTCACAACTCCATTCTTTAGGTACTTCAAGGTCAGTGAATCAAAATCTTATTATATGAAAAAAAAACATTGTTGTGTTCAAGTGGTGTAGTAGTAAGTAACTGTTTTTGTTATTGGTATAGGTTAAACTATGGTGTGACTGCCCATTCTGGCCAGACGATGGAATGTGTCGTTTACGTGATTGTAGTGTATGTGAATGTCCAGAGAATGAGTTTCCAGAACCATTTAAAAGAGCATTAGTTCCAGGTCTTCCTTCTGATGATCTTAAGTGTCAAGAAGGAAAACCACAAGCAGCTGTTGATCGTACTATAGATAACCGAGCATTCAAAGGATGGGTTGAAACCAATAATCCATGGACTCATGACGATGACACAGATACCAGTATGTAGTGAATGCTGATATAAAGAACATTTCATGTCTATATGTTTATGATTGAAACTGAGTTTATGTACAGGTGAGATGACTTATGTGAATCTTCTATTAAACCCGGAGAGGTATACTGGTTACACTGGACCTTCAGCTAGAAGGATTTGGGACTCGATATATTCCGAGAACTGCCCAAAATGTGAGTTTTTTTTGTTTCTTTATGTACTAGACAAAGGATTGTAATGTGATGTATAATGGTTTATGTAGATTCATCTGGTGAGAAATGTCCAGAGAAAAAAGTTTTGTATAAATTAATCTCTGGTCTTCATTCTTCGATTTCTATGCACATAGCAGCTGATTATCTTCTTGATGAGTCAAGCAACCAGGTTTGACAAATCTCTCTACTTGAATACATTTTAGAGTCTTGAAACTAAGATGTAAGTTTCTTTGATATATATAGTGGGGACAGAACATTGAGTTGATGTATGATCGTATTCTGCGACATTCGGATCGTGTCAGAAACTTATACTTCACATATCTCTTTGTGTTACGTGCTGTAACTAAAGTAAGTAACTTCACTACAAGCTACTGAATAAATCAATGTCTTGAGTCTTTTAAGGACTTTGACTCTTTAACAATGTTTGTAATCAGGCAACAACATACTTGGAGCAAGCAGAGTATAACACAGGAAACAATGCTGAAGATATGAAAACACAGTCTTTGATTAAACAGTTGTTGTATAATCCAAAACTTCAAACAGCTTGTCCTGTTCCATTTGATGAAGCTAAACTATGGCAAGGTCAAAGTGCACCAGAATTAAAACAACAGATTCAGAAACAATTCAGAAACATAAGGTTTTAATCTCTCATTTAAAGAGAGTAATAAATAAACTAAATAGTAACACAGCTTATTTTGTTTTTGTAGTGCATTGATGGATTGTGTAGGTTGTGAAAAATGTCGTCTTTGGGGGAAGCTTCAAGTTCAAGGTCTTGGTACAGCTTTGAAGATACTCTTCTCTATTGGTGATAATCACACAGTGAGTTTCTTAAGTTTTGTATGGTATTTACTATTTAGGTGTGGTTTATATGAAACTATTTTTCTCTTTGTTTTTTTGTTCTTTAGCTGCAACTGCAACGTAATGAGGTGATTGCTTTGGTGAATTTACTAAACCGTCTCTCTGAATCGGTTAAAATGGTTAAGGAGATGGGACCAGATGTGGAACGGTTAATGGAAGATCAGATAGCTAAAGTATCAACTAAACCTGGAAGATTAAGAAGTTTATGGGATTTAGCTTTATCCTTATGGTGATGCCTCATCGTTGTGATGAATTAATTAAGGGAAAAAAAATTATAGAGAAAAAATTATTTACAAAAGATTTTGGTTACAGAGATAAATTATTAAAATCACATTTTATTTATTTGCAATAATTAGAAGAAAAGAAAAATTGGTGAGTCTCGCTGAGTTGGGCGAAAAAGCTATGGTCGCCGGAAAACGAAAATTTGACAGGAACCTAACTAATGTATCTGACAAATTTGGTCTGAAAGACCCATTGGTACAACGTCTCTCTTCCGCCACCGCTGTGACTCGATCATTTCTTGAAGCTAATGATCTCTTCCTCTCACCATCTCAATCTCTCCGTCTTGAATCTCTTATCTCATCTCTCCCAATCGCAAACGCAAACGCAAACGCAAACGCGACTTCCCCTTCTTCCTCCTCTTCCGTCGCGACGTGGTTTAACCGCTTCTTAACCTCCGCTGTAGAAGACGATGATCCTCGTTGGTATCTATGTTTCCGTATGTCAAAATCTACTTTCTTCGATCTCTTCTCTATCCTTTCTCCTTCTTCACTTCCTTCCTTTGCTGCAACAATCTATCGTCTAGCTCACGCCGCTTCATACGAGTCTTTAGTTCATCGATTCGGTTTCGATTCCACATCAGAAGCTTCTCGCTCTTTCTTCACTGTTTGTAAACTTGTAAATGAGAAATTAGGTCAACAAATCGATGATCCAAAGCCTGATTATTCACCTCGATTGCTTCCTAATTGCTGTGGTGTTTTAGGTTTTGGGAGATTTGAAGTAGATGGAAAGATTCTTGGTGAGTCAGTTAGGTCACTTGTTGTTCAAGCATTGGTTGATTCCAATGGTAGATTCTTTGATATCTCAGCTGGTTGGCCAAGTAATATGAGACCTGAAGCTATCTTCAGGCAGACGAAGCTTTTCTCAGTTGGTGAAGAAGCTGAATCTAATGGAAGCTTTCTTAATGGAGATTCAATTAAACTTGGTAATGGAGGAGTAATGATTCCTCGTTATATCTTGGGAGATTCTTGTCTTCCTTTATTGCCATGGCTTGTAACACCTTATAAGGAAGAAGATGAGAGTTGTAGAGAATTCAACAATGTGGTTAACACTGCTTTGAGTACTGTTGAGATTGCATTCTCTAAGGTTCGAGCTCGGTGGCGGATTCTTGATAGGAAATGGAAACCAGAAACGATTGAGTTTTTGCCGTTTGTTATAACTACTTGTTGCTTGTTGCATAACTTTCTTGTGAGTTGTGGTGATGATGATAATGATGATTCACTAGAGGAATGTGTAAATGGTGCTGGTGATAATGGTGAGATGAGGAAAGATGATAATGATGAAGAGACTCGAATGTACCAAGGAGAAGCTTATAGTGTGTCAATGAAGATCAGAGATGCTATTGCGGAGAATCTGAGCCGTGTGAGTTCACTAAAATGAAATTGAAAGTTACAACAAGCTTATCTTCTTGTAAATTGTAGTCTGTTTAGTGCTTAGAAGATGAACTAATGTATGTTGATGGTTTATGTAATGGATTAAGATTATGAGTTCTTGGAACCTTGCATGAAATAAAAAAAATTCAAATTCAACCGTGTATACAATAGTGTCAAACCAAATCCACAAACGCACACTGAACCGGAGGATGATAAAATATCAATCATCCCTCCAAGAAATCGAAATAAATGAAAAGTTAAAGTCATCAGGTCAGAAAAAAACATTACATTGTTTAGACAATGTAGTCTTCAGATCCATCTCTCTTGTTTCAGCTGTGTTTCCTTCAAACCTGCTTTACGAGCATTGGTTAAGAGAACTCTATGAGCTAACCTTCCTCTGTTTCCTATAGACAGTCTAACCCTCTCCATTCCGACATTAATGCCAACTCTTCTCAACGGTTGTGGTCTCGTTGAAGCTTTCATTTGCATTCTCTTTTGCATGCTTTGTCTCAGTATGCTGGTTAAAGTCTTCCCATTACTTTTGTGCAACTTGGGGCTGATGCAAAGAACTTGGTTAGTGTCGCTACTCTTTTCTTCAGACGTAGTTGATGTGATAGGTAAGAATGGCATTGGTGCAAGAGTCTTTCTTCTTTGAGGTGGAACTGGTGGAATACGTTTTGCACAGATAGAGAATCTTTCTTTTCTCTTTGGTATTTGCAGTAGCTCAGTCATATCTGAATTGTTCACCTTCTCTGTGAGACCACCATTAGGTAAAGGAGGTAGATCATAGTTAATGGTGTTCTCTGAGAGTACTGGTAGGATTAGATTCACCATTTCTTTCGAAGTTGATGTGACTGGTGCAAGAGAACTCCTTCTAGGAACTGGAACTGATGGAACACGTTTTGCACAGATTGAGATTCTTCCTGTTTTAGGTAGTTGCAGTTGCTCTGCCATTTCTGGATTGTTCTCCTTCTCAGTGAGGTTGTTGTACTTGAGGAGGTCACCGTTAGGTAAAGGAGGTATATGATAGCTAGTGGTGCTCTCTGAGGAAGATGATCCCAACATTATGTTTGTCAGTGGTGGTCTTTTTGATGTGTTGTTTTCATCTTCGGTCTGCTGTTTTGTTTGCTGTTCAGCAATCTTGGTGTCTACATGTTGACGAGCCAGCTTCCTCTCTACTAGTAGTTGTGTTTCAAGTTCCTTAACCTAACAAAGAAGGTGGTTAGGATTCAGGAAGCTGGGTATGTTGTTCTTGGTGAGTATTGTTTACCTTGTCTTGAAGGGTTTTGTTCTTAGTGTCTCGTTCCTTAATCTTTGCTTCTAAACCGAACATTGTTTCCTCCATTTTTCTAATCTGTTCGTCTTTTCCTTTCATATCTTGCTTCCATTTCTCAACCTGACATGAATGATTCGATAATACATGACTCAGTATTGTATAACTCAGAACAAAACATGAGTGATTCGATAAACACACATGTTGACATATATAGCTTACCATTTGCTTGTATTTCAAGAGTTCAGTATTGTCTAGCTGCTTCTTTGCAGGCCCTAACTCTATCCCTTTCACTCTGCTAGCAAAATTCAGTGAGCAGAGTGTCTCACTTTGATCATTCTCGTTAGGACTAATTTGTACAAACATGAGGGTCTTCGAATCTCCTCCTGTCACATACCAATCAGTTTTCATCATAAGCTCCCATATAGCAGATAAACAGAATAGTTTAGTGAAACATATGTTAGCAAAGAAAAAGAAGGTACCTAGAGAATCCTGAAGCAAGTGCGTGAGTTTTGAATTTCTGCGAAACCAAATGTTAAGAAACAAAATGTTAAGTTGGATGAAGAATGGTGACTGTAACCTTTAACTTAAGGAATAGATACTGACCTGAAAGGAATGTGAGAGCTTTTGTTGGCAAGAGCAAATATGACATCACCAAGAGCAGATAATGATTTGTTAATGTTTTGAGTCTCCTTGAGTCGTTCTCCTTGCACTTCTGTCTTTGCAACCCGTTCACTTCCTGCTAAATCAACCAACCAAAGCTTGCTCTTTGTGCATTCTCCATTCAACAGATTCTCCCCTTTTACCATCACGCAGTAAATGCTGTGTAAAGAAAAGAAGAGAAAATAAATTCAGATAGCTGATCATTTTCTGAAAAAGGAAACCACTACAGTACAGATCATGTATGCAGACCAGTGAGACCGGCTGCTGTGTTCATTAGCTGTTGTTTTCCCCACAGCCCTTGCATTACTTCCTGTTTTCAACACATCCCAAACCTCATCTATGCTTTTCACAGGTGCTTCAACCAATCCTGGTACTTGGTGGTTTCCTTCACTCACTTGCCTTATCTCAAATCTACAAAAAATTTCAAACTAATATTAGTGACAGAAGAAACCAATCTGTCGAATTTTAATTGCATCAAAAAAAAAGTTGCTTACAGTACTTACTGAAACACTAAGTTATAAACAACGAGACTAAAGAACCATGGACCTTGTATACAATACTTATGTATCAGTATTACCTTTTCGGTGCAGATGCACTTTGTGAAGCTAACAAATCTCTAATCTGCTCGTTGTAAACTTCCAAGACACTTACTGAGATCTCATAATTGTATCGGTTTTCTCGTTCTTTAATTATTTGAAACAGATTTTCCAGTGTTCTATAATTTACACCACGATCCTGTTGAGTTCCCTCCATGGTGAAAGTTTTGCCAGTACCAGTCTGGCCATAGGCGAAGATGCAGACGTTGTATCCATCAATGACGGATGTAGCAAAAGGAGCAGTATCTTCAAAAACATCAGCTGTATATAGTAAAGGAAACAACATGTTAGATTTGTGAAATGAGACTACCTATAGAGCATAGCAAAGGGTGTTGTTAATTGACACCAAATATCACCTTGGGAAGCGGTAGGACCAAAAACTGAATCAAACTTGTAGCTTTTTTTAGGAAACCCATTTGACATGACTATAACTTCCCCACTTTTAGCTGACTCAACATTAATTCCCGTTGATACTCCTGCTTCAATTTCTTCAAAGTTTAGGGGCCGACACCTGCAAAAGACCCTGATGTTTCCTGTAAGAAAGAATGACCTCTGTAAGTTTTTAGGCTGTCAACTGTAGTCAAAGAGGTCCCTAAAGAAGTACATTGGACCATAGACACAAACCTTTTAGTTCTAGTATCTTGTTGTATAGTTCCTTCCTCTCTTTTTCTCCCGCTACAAATTTGACCTTTAGATTTTCATATAATTCTGCGTCCTGATTTACTGTTGAAAACAGATGTCAACGGATCAATATTTACAACACCACATTTTTACGAACTCTTTCTAGTGGCACGTCTACGTGACAGCCAGGCAAAGACTCACCTCTGGAATGGATGTGAGAGCTGAACTCATTGATATCTTGGACTAGCAATTTGTATGCGGATGCCTCCTCCAACAGCTTAATTTGCTCCATTTTCATGATCTACGAACCCAAAATCGTTAAGAGTGAAATATTAGAGTTTGTGGTTGCTGATATTATCTTAAGTATGTGTTCATGTACCTTCAATTTCCTTGTCATATCTCTTAGTGAACTGAACCATCTGCTCTTCTCTTTGACTTGTCCCTCGACAGCAAATGCTACACATAAACAAGTACCACAATGTCAACTTTCATGCTTGCAAGACAAAACAGAAAGGAGAGGGATGTACATACCCAGAGAACCAACATGCATCGACTTGCGCATTAGTTCATTTTGAATCTCACGTAGAGAATTCATTGCTTCTTCGCATTCTCTACTCTTTTTCTGATTTTCTTGTTTAAGTTCCTCTACCATTCTCTTCATCTCCTCCATCTCTCTCTTCTGCTGCTCACAGTCACTTCTCATCCCTTCAGTCTCTTCTTCTGTCCTGCACTCACCATTATCCTAAAAAAAAAGTATGACAGCTTAACTATTTGCAACTGATGTAGCACCTTATCTAAATTAGAAACACCAAGCTTGTGGAAGATCTCTCACTTGAGCTGGCTGGGACAGAACAGAGTCAGTTTTTCCTTCAACCGCCAGCAT
>KE159326.1:122880-136246 GCA_000411055.1 Leavenworthia alabamica
GGAAGCTCGTCACGTGGCCATTGAAGATTCTCCTCGTTGTAATTATAACCATCACTGTTATCTCCGTTTTTACCGTTGTAATTAATACTCTCAAATCCATGTTCTTGTCCTTGCCCTATCTTAATGTTGTTCTTGGTGTCTTGTGGATCTCGATCTTCTTCTTGAAAGTATAAGTCGTTAAACTGAAAATCTTTGCATGAGATGTAGGAGAATGGATCTTGCGGGTAAACAACAGTTTCTAAGGCCATAATTAACTAGAAATATTGTTGAAAAATTAAAAGCATATACACTCAAGCAAGAGGGAGAACAAGAAAAAAAAGAAAGACAAAAAGTGTTTGTCTTTCTCTTTTTGTCTCAAGAGGGAGACAAAGGCAAAAGGTAAAAGACACACACTAGAGAAATTAAACTTGTTAACTACACTTCAACAAAATTAGTAGAAATGTTTTCTCAAAGAACACAGCCACTTTGAATAAGAAAAGAAAGAGAAACAAAGTTGTGTGTTTGATCTATATGAAAGAGAGGAGAAGCTTGTGATGAGGTTATAAAGCTGAATATTTTTTTAACAATATAAAAAAAACAATTGAGTTAAGAAAAAAAAATAAAGAGATTGTATATGTTTTGTTTTGCACGTGAGATTGGAGACCGGTCCACAAAACCAAAGAAAAGATTCTATGTGTTTTTGCAGGCTTTGTGGTTCGTCTTGTTACACTCATGTTCAAGGAGAGAGACTCTATACAACATGTTGAAGTCTCAACTTTATACGTTACTATGAATTAATTTTTTTTTGCCGTATATCATGTGACTCACAATGTTATCAAATAAGAGCTAAATTAATACTATAATCTAAAAAATATTGAGTTTGGGATAATAGTTGTGGGTACATATATTACCTTTTAGGTATTCAATTAATATTTTGCCTCTATAGTGCTTATGTGATGCGTATAGAGAGATCTTGAGGTCCATGTTTTTTTTTTGTTTCTATGTATCAGCCGACGTGAAAGATTTATATATTCGAAATATGAAGGCTTTTATTTATACGATTATATTTCCCCGAAGCATGCGGAGACAATGACCGGTGATATATTCTTTTTATGAAATCATATCGTTTATCACATAACCCTACTCGTAATGGAGTAACCGTAAAAAACATTCAAAACCATGCATGGGTCCGAAAGGATATTTTCTTTATTTAGATAGATATATACGACTCTTGGATCTAGTGATTATAGAGTGAAAATTGATTTTTAAATCTAGAAATGTCTTCAATTAATTCTTTATAAAAATGTCTTTAATTAATTGTTCAATCTATCTATTAGTTTTTATTGATAAATTTTGTATTTATAAAAGAATAGGATCTTGCCAACTTAATAAATATTTATTTTGTACAAACAAAAATTCATGGAATAATTTATAAAAAAATAAACAAAAACTTCCGACTACAATTTGTAACCTTTGCATATGAGAAAAATGTGAAAAAATCATCAATAATATATATATCAACATTCACATTTGTTCTCCTATTACACGGTCAAACTAGTCATACAAAAATTCATGTGTTAAAAAAAGAATATAACATTTCGGCGTGTGGGGTAACGCTTTATTAGTGTAATCATGTCACGTTTAAACAAAGAATTCTTGATGTTGACATCTGTATGAACTAAGAAGATGACTTAGCCCAGCTTAATTTGTATACTTAACTACGTGGCACATTTCTATTGGATAAATTTAATTCGAAAATAAGATGTGAGAAATGGATGGCTATGATACAACTTAGGGTTACTGTGTGTAACAAAATTAGTTGGTTAGTTGAACCAATAGAGAGACAACAACTTATATGTGATCCAAAAATAAAAAGAATCGGTTTATAAACACTATGATCTTAACCTATGATATTGTTGTCTCCTTTGCGTCCGTGTACCTATTGCTTTTTATTTATATTTCTCTATTTTTAAAGCTCTGCAAAATTATTTGATATTTTTAAAGGTTCGTGTAGAAATTATTTATATGTTATAGAACATTTACAAGCATTAGTACAATGTCAATCTGAAAATAAAATAAAAATATAATATACTAACAATATATATTGACTAAAATAAATTTGATTAAATCAATTTTATTTTTTAAAGAGGAACATATGTATTGTATAATTTTAATCCTTAATGTTAGTAGAACTATGTTATGAAAAAAACTTGCTTCGGCAGTCACATATTTTCTTTCTTTTTCCTTTAATGTAGAAGTATGTAGATATTTTTAGTATAATAAATACATATTAAATTAATTTTGATATCTTATGTTAGAATTAACATAAATTTCTCATAATCAAATATAGGTTAATTACTGTATATATATATATATATATACATATATGATTTTAAGTTGCTCTGAACTTTAGTAATGATACAAAACGACAATATCTTAATTTACTAGTCTAGACTGTATCTTGGTCAATTTATGAGTAAATCAATATCAAAACTATAAACCATTTTAACCCAAAAAAATATTCCAAGAATCGTTGTTACAACAACTCGACCTTTTTATCAACTTTATTAATTTAATATAATAATCACTCCCGACATATTAAAGTTAATATATATATAAACTGATGCATTCAAAAACATTTCAAAACTCAAGGTTATGTAAAATCATATTGGCGGTGAGGGTACAGAAGTAAAACTAAAAACAAGAACTAGAGGATGGGTGAGCCATGTGACCTCACAAGCTCATAATACATGCACACACACTCTCTCTAATGATCTCAAGCATTGGCTTCTCTCTTTTCCCAAGATGAGTTCTCAATGAACACAATCCAAAGCTCTCTCTCTATTTCCGATCAAAAAGTTGAGTAGCTTTCTGCAGCAGTTCCATTTCCAATGTCTTTTTTTCCCATTTTAACTTTATCTTCATTCACTATACTTTGAACATATTATATCATATAGTATGTAATATGTTAAAAATAAATGGCTATTAACAAAGGTTATATGTTGTTTAGTTTACTAAAAAACATCAAAATATGTTACAGTTTTTCAATCTTTTAATTTACTTTTTATAATGCAATATCATTGTCACGTATAATGTATATTATATTTAAGTTATAAAGTATAAACTAATATAAATAAAACTGTAAATTTGTCATAATTTTTTTTTTCAAAACACAAACCAACCATGCTTATTAAAAAAGACATATATAGTATAAAATGAAAATAGTGAAAAATATTAGAAAACCATGAGTTAATTTTTACATCTAATTTTATTGGAATTAAATTATTTAGTAATACTATAAAAAATATACTACTATACAGTAAAATCAGAAGATATGCGAATTATTATATTACGAATTACTAAAACTAGTTAAATAAGGACATATATGTCGTCACCCGACAGCATGAATATACGTACATATTAAATACTATATGAGTTATTGTTTTTTTTCTATCGGCTCAATTAGGTTTAAAATTTCGATAATGACTCTAATTTCCAGCAAGACATTCCATACGATTTTTTGGTTTCTGATGGTTTAAGATTTTAATACTCCTAATATGCAATTTCCATGCACTTTTTTACCAAGAACGAAGTGGTTTTTTATTGGAGAATGTAATAAATTTTTGTCATGAAGATTATTTTATTTATGTAATTTTATTAGATTCTTGGTCAACTTGAACTAAATAATGGTTTAACATATAACATATTCTTGTCCAACTTGAACTAAAATATGATTTAACGAAAAATAATTTAGCATAACATATATCTTGTAATTCTTATTTTTTTTTTTTACTTTCTGTTAGTTTTAGAATTTTTATTGTATTTCCAATATAGTTTTTGATAAAATTTCTATTAATACATTTATTATTATATAGCAATAACCAATAGAAAATTTTATAATATATTAATAAAGGATAGAAAAGATAAAATTCATTGTTTTCTTAAAATGTGTAGTTTTTTTAAATATATATTAATTTGAAACAGAGAAAAAAATATTTTTTGATATTTTGGCATAAATTTAAGGGCAATTTTTTTAATACCACCAAATTAAGTTTAACTTACACAAATACCATTAAAATTAATTTAAGAAAAATTTACTATTTAATAATTCAATTGAATTAAAAATTAAATTATATTTTGGAGAAATGACATAAAACTCAAACATTAAATATTAAACTCAACCATTAAATACTCAATCCAAACAATAAAAAACTAAACTCAACCACTATATATTCAATCTTAACATTAAATTAAAAATATAATTTTAATAAAAATAATATTTATATCTAATTAAAGAAATAATGTAATTTTATCATATAAATTATAAATAATAATATTAAAAATAATTACTCTAAATATTTAAATATATAGTTAATCTTTTCTATGAATCCATTATCAGCTTCTCTCTAATTAATATGTTAAAATAAATTAAACAAAACTAAAATTTTATATTAGAAAAACGGAAATAATTTATTCATGAACATGATACTCCATTAACAAGTCGCATGTTTACATTTTGTCGTATGTAGTTTGATGCACGCTCTTCTACACTTCTATTAGTTAATTATCTTTAAATAATAATTAACACTCATAATTCTTTAGTTTAATACATTTACATGATTCTTGATGCCCTGGCCATATCTTCGTCGGATTATGGCACGCATACATTTAAATTATTATATAATTGAATCTGATTTTACTTTGCTTTTTCACTTTTTACGGTTTATTGTAAAAAGTAAATTATAATTTACATGCTAAGGAAGTAGATTACAACTAAGCATGCTAGCAAGAAACACCCTAATCTATGTTTTAAAATTAATCGATGAGATTAGCATGTGGTTTAAGCGGAGACCTCGCTACCTGAAATTCCAACTGGAGAATTTTGTACTTGTTCGAATTCAAGTGTTCATAATTAATATTCTAAAATTTCTTAATATAATATATAAAATTTTGTCTTAAGACAAGACTAGATTGTAATAGATGTACATCGTCAAGCTAAAGCTTTAATTTCTTGTGGTCCATATATAATATGTCTGGCCATATTTTAAAACTTTATTATATTTCTAGATTTGGGTTTTCTTTTGTACGTGGATATAACAATATTCCATTTAGAATTCCAAATAAAGAATTGTAGAATAATAATATAAATAGAGTTTTAAACATAAAACTTAAATAACTACTGAAGGTAGCATTGATCAATTACAAAACCTAAATATTATATATTAGTAAATTTTTTTTTGACAAAGGGTTAATGCTATAATTATTTCTACTACCAGTTTTATTCTCACCTTCATTGTATTAACATTCATGGTTGTAGTAATTATGAGTGTCATCTCTACACTTAGAGTGCTAAATCTTGTTAAATTTGGTAGAGTTAATCTGGCAAGAAAAAGAAAAACAAATACTAGTATGTCATAAGCCTATACATTACATCGATCGGTCGATATTAATTATATATTCAGTTTTTCAAATTTCTCTTATTATTTAACAAAAATGTATATTTGCAAAATTGACTTTTATTATTAGCAAATATAAATATGATGAATCATTGTCAATTTATAAAATATTAATATCATTTAATTAATTGAATATAAAAATCATAAACATTTCCATTTAAAATTAGAAGATGAATTTTATTTGAATCTGATTTAATAATGATTTTTTTATGCAGCTGATTAGCACATGAAACTCACCTTTTAATTTTTTTTTAAATACAAAAATTATTTTTATCATGAAAAAGACAGTTCGTCTAGCAAAATTTTGGTCATAATTGAAAAATTAATTTATCAATCTACACATAATTAAGTCTTTACAATTTGTTATCTTATTCTCATGGATTCGAGTTCAATTTATTTTTTGTTTACAAGGCTATGGTAAAAATGTTGAATGATTATATCTGGTCTAGATAAAATTCGAGAGCTAAATTATTGGATTCTTCTTCTTAATATTCTCTCCTATTTATTTGTTTAATAAAAATATAAAATTATGATTAAATTTTCATACATAATAGCTTACATATATATAGCTGTCTCAGTGGATGTTTTATATTTTAGATATAGAAAACAAAATTACGTATTTTCTGGGCACAAATGAATGAATAAACTTACTTGATCACATGCTATTATAAATCCATGGAGTCAAATGATATGATGGTAAACCAATGATCTTTGTCCCATCCAATATAATAGAACTCTATGAATATTATAGATCTTACATATTCTAAAATGTATATGATATATCATATATAATAGTACAGATCATGATCATAGTTGTATCAAGAGAGTTTAGGTAGCTGTAAAGCATGTAAAAGTCATTAATAATTAATATTATATATGTTTCTTAGAAACGATACATCTGTAACTATGCAATAACTAGATTTGTAGGGTTTAGGTTGTTCTTAATTATATTAAATGAGTGTGTATATATATATGTGTTCGTGTGTGTTAACATTTATAATAACATTATATTTAACTAATTAATGAAATATTTTGTACTAATTATCGACAGTTTATTAACATATTTTGATAACTAATTTATGAAAAAAATTTTCTACGAATTGTGACAACTTATAATCCGTTAAAATTCATAAAAAAATTCGCATGTCTTTAATGATAATATTTTCAACTTCATTGGAACATAATCTTTATTATATAAGTAAAACCATATGACAAAAACTGACATTTTATTTTGCTATTAAATCTCTTTTGTCTCCCAAAAGAATAGAGCAAATCAAATGATGGGAACATTAGAATATATGTCGTAAAAACTTTCTCCATTTTTATAAGATAAAAAACATATGTTTCAAATGAGAGACAGATGTTCGATAAAAACGACACCGATAAAACGACAGTAATAAAACGACACCGTTATTGATTGATACAATTCATAAGACGTAACAATGCGATTCCTAGCTCACTGCTCACTTTTGGACCCACACCAACTTATAAGTAAATGGGCCTTTACCAATATGAGCCTTTACCAATATGGGCCTTACCTTTGTTCTCTTGATCACAACAGACACGTCAATAAAAAATACACGACTAACAGATTATTGCAAAATAACATTTATGAATAATATTTGATAATTCATGAATAATAATGTATTTAACCAAAGATAATATTTTCTTAAAATTAGTTATATAGGTTTGTTAAAATAATACGGAAAAGACCTTGCGGACAGTATTATATGAAAAACTAAGTTATCCTATTTAAATATTTTTTAAAAATATATTCAATTTTAGTATAGCAAACTATATTTATGTTTTCTTAGTAGATTATATATAATATATATAGAGTATGATTTAAGCCCGTCACCAACATAGTCGCTACATCTATAATCTATTCATTATATAAAGGTTCTTAAACCTTATTATTAATTTTTTAGAGATAATTAAGAAGAGCATGGATCAACCTATAGACTTATTCCAAAAAAACAAATTAAACATATAATTGGAAAACGACGTGATGACGACATGGGATGAAGCACGATGCATATCCAAATTAGTGATCATTTATTTATTTTATGTTATTAGTCAACGTGAAACTTTCATGCGTAATTGTTATAAACCCATAATCCAATTTATTAATCGTCTGCTAAACATATATATATTTAACTCCCCAACAGTTTTTTCTAGAGCTTAAAATTATGTGAAAGTAGTCTTTAAATTCGAATATTTTACATTAGGTCTAAAATTCTAATCTCAAAATATTTGATATAGAATTTGAATTTCAAAAGATGCAAAATGTTTTTAAAAAAATTGTATGATGGTCGATATTAAGAGAAAAACTTACCTATCATAAATTTATAATGATGTTATATTGGTTGATAAATATTTATCATAAAAATAGATTATATTTTTAAAGAAATAATGATGTAATAGATATTAAAAAATTTAAAATTAATTACATCAAATCTTTCTAATTTTTTTGTTGTAAAAATATGTCTTTGTAAAATTTATTATTCCCTCCGTTTTCCAAAAAAATATCATTGACATTTTCACAAAAAAATGTAAATTTTATTTATGTCATCTATTAATATAGTAATATACTTAATCCATTTCTGCCTAGTTAACAAGCTAAAATAATATAAATAAAACTGATATTTTATTTAAATTTTTTTATTGAAAATATAAAACTACATTACTAATAACATTCTTTGGAAAACCGAAGAAGAATGATTTTAGCTAAGAATATACTGAAGTTGACGGACTACTTACATAACTAAAACAAAATTTCTTTTTAACTAAAATAAAATTTCACTCATATTGTTTGTTTTAAGTTCTAAATGTGAAACAAAGTATTAGCTTTGAAGTGGGATAAGCCTCGGATACTTGTGGAAAATACAAAGGATTTACACAATTACAATGAAACTGGAAAAATAAAGAACCAGAACCTTGGCCATATTTGCACCAACCGGTTGCTTCATTGATAAATACATCTCAACTTCTTGACGGAAACATTATAATTATATACTATACAAAAATGTCATATTTAATAACACTGACATATTCCTAGTGCCGCCTAAATATAAACATTCGTAAGTTTAACATGTAATAAAAAATCATTTGTTGTGTCCCAAACATTATTTAATTAGTGTCAACAAACCCACCAAGCCACCACAAACCCTTTGTAACCATTGAGGAGCCTAAAATCTCAGTCTCTTTATGTTCCTTAAGTTTTGATCATCTTTGATCTTAAGTCTTAACACCATCGTTTTTATTTCATTAATATTCATAGGACTCTTGCATGGACCGGAGAACCAAACCGGTGAAAGCTTGGTCCTAATGAACACCAAAGGTAGAATTAATCGCAACCGTTCGATCATCCGTGATCATGATCATGGTTCGACCTCAAACCTACTCCTCTTTCTGCTACTCTTCTCTAGAGGATCTCAAATCGTTTCTGGTCAAGCCACTCGCGGCAGTTCAGATGTTCCAAGAGATAACTCTCGGTTCGATCCAACCATGGCCATACTCATGATCATTCTCGTAGGTATCTTCTTCTTTCTTGGATTTTTCTCCGTCTATATCCGAAGGTGCATCCAGCGAGTCATGGGGATAGAAAACGAAGATTTAGTCGACGCTGGAAACTGGCTTGGCCTGAGTAGACAACCAGTGCGTGGCCTTGATGCGTCGGTCATCGAGACTTTTCCGACTTTTCAATACTCCACTGTGAAGAAGCTTAAGATTGGTAAAGAGGCTCTTGAATGTCCAGTTTGCTTAAACGAGTTTGAGGATGATGAAACGCTGCGTTTAATTCCTAAATGTTGCCACGTGTTTCATCCTGGTTGCATTGACGCTTGGCTCCGTTCTCATGCTACTTGTCCTCTCTGTCGCGCTAATCTCATTCCCGTACCGGGAGAATCTAGCGTCTCTATACAGATACCCGGTTTAGTCAATGATCCTCCCGGTTCTGATCAGACCGGTGATCGGATTAGGACATTGAGTTCTCCGGACGCGAGGTTGATTGACTCTGTGGCGTTGACTTGTAACCAGAGTATGCCACGTAGGTCTATGTCTACCGGATGGATTTTAGCTGAAATTTTTACCAAGTCCGCATGGACCGGTCAACATTCGGAGAATCTGGAACGGTTCACGCTTAGATTACCGCAAGACATTCACAATAAGCTCGTGAATCCCGTTATTTCAAAAGGACACGTGGCGTTACCTCAGGTGATGAGTTCGGCGAGAGGGTACAGAACCGGAAGCTTAGAGTTAGGGACAGATAAAAACTATTTCTATACTGAACGGTTCGATAAAGATGGTCGGTTAGACCGTAGACCATTCTCCATAACTCCACCGTACAGAACATGTTCAATCAACACGTCTCCTTCAGGTGGAAGTGGTGATCAGGTCCGTCCTGGTTCACCAAAAGGTCTGCTTCTAGCGATGAGATCACCGTTTGATCGGTTGTTTACTGGAACGAACAATGTCGGTGAACGATCGTCGGATCACCTTCGTTCCGGTGAGGCTAGTAGCACTATGTAGATCAAGTTGTGTAATTGCCTAATTGGTTATTGAGAAAGTCTCTGTACATAATTTGTCTTTATTATTATTTTCGCATACGTTCATTTTTCTATTTAACATACGAAGTGAAGAATCAAATCTGGGTTTACTACAATCTTATGAAATATTGGGGTTAAATTGTAGTAAACTAATTATACGGGAAATAAATTAAATTATGCAAAGTTAGAATCAAGTTAAAAAACTGTTACAATACCACTTACCAGGTGAATCGATAATGTACAAAATCGCCAAGACTATTTTACGAAACAGAGAGTCAAAAAGCGTCGCTTCACTCATCAGCTCTTTCCAGAATCGTTCTATCTACAGGTCAATCCAAAATTCATCCACCCTCTGTTTTAGATTCTTTACTATGAATTTTAGATCAACGAATTCGTAGATCTGTCTATGTCCTCAGAATCTGTTTTATCAAAATTACAATTGTAGAAATATTGATGCTACTCTTGCTAATCAATCCAATCCAATCTGATTTTGTTTTCTAATGTTGGTTAGGCAAAGTAAGGTAGTTAAGACAGAGAGAATGGTTGAGAAACACGAGATGAATGTAACTCGTGTCTTGTTCTGCGGTTCTCATTTTCCTGATTCAGACAATTTCACTAGAGAATATTTACAACCATACCCTTTTATTCAGGTAATAATAACTAGTTGATTCTACTAGTTACTAAAATTATCAGTTTTACTCTCCTATACTAGTTTTTTTGTTACTCTCTGTATATTGCCTTAAAGTGGTGGTGTGGTTGGTTTATATAGGTAGATGTGGTCCCTATCAATGTTGTTCCTGAGGTTATAAAGAACTATCATATATGTGTGGTTAAGTCAATGCAATTAGATTTAAATGTTATATCTCGTGCGAGCCAGATGAAGCTTATTATGCAGTTTGGTGTTGGTCTTGAAGGTAATCTATCTATCTATCTCAGTTTTATATCGTAGATGGACTCATCTAAGTTGATGTTTATTCATATGATTTTGTCTCTCAAGGTGTTGACATTGACGCTGCTACCAAACATGGTATTAAGGTAGCTAGAATTCCCAGTGAAGGTACTGGAAATGCAGCATCTTGTTCCGAAATGGCTATATATCTTATGTTAGGCCTTCTTAAGAAACAGGTGGCTTATTTGTTTTGCTTCATCTCTGTCTCGTTCCGAAGTGCTACTTATGATCTTGGTTTCTTAGTTGAAGTTAATTTGTATGAAAATGTTATCTTATCGCAGAACGAAATGCAATTATCTGTTAGAAGTAGACTAGTTGGAGTACCAACTGGTGATACGCTTCTCGGTAAAACTGTGAGTCTCAGTGTGATCTTAGTATATCTGAGAATTCTTTATCTTTGATTTGTATACCTTGAACTCGTATTTGTTGTTACAGGTGTTTATACTGGGATATGGAAACATTGGAATAGAGCTGGCTAAACGGTTAAAGCCATTTGGATCGAGAGTAATAGCCACGAAAAGAAACTGGCCTGCTTCTATCAATGACTTAGACTGTATGAGCTCTCTGTTAACTCCTCTGTTTTAGCCTTGACAAAACCCATCATGAGGTTTAGTAATATGTTAACTTATATATTCAGCTAGTCTAGTGGATGAGAAAGGTAGTCATGAAGACATTTACACCTTCGCAGGCAAAGCTGACATAGTTGTCATTTGTTTGCGGCTAAACAAAGAAACAGTAACGCTTTTTTTCATAATTGTTCTATATATGACATTGGTCTATGCAACTGATAGTGTCTTCATGATGATCTTATTAACTTTCAGAGTGAAGTCGTGAACAAGAAGTTCATATGTTCAATGAAAAAGGTAGATTCTCGTGGCGATGTACAATGAGTAAACAATGACTAATGCTATCTCATGTTTTTCAGGGTGCTCTTCTTGTAAATATATCCCGAGGCGGTTTGATTAACTATGAATCAGCTTACCAGAATCTTGAGTCTGGTCATCTAGGAGGCCTTGGGATTGATGTAGCATGGTCTGAGCCATTTGACCCAAACGATCCGATTTTGAAGTTCAAAAACGTTATCATAACCCCTCATGTAGCCGGAGTAACAGAATTTTCTTATAGGTCCATGGCTAAGGTAAAGTTAGCTGAAGAAGATCTAATCTTTATAGTATATTTTCTGGATTTGGTATTCTAAACTCTTACTATTGTAAAATGTAGATTGTTGGAGATGTCTCACTTCAGTTACATGAAGGACTTCCTCTCACCGGAATCGAATTCGTCAACTGATAAGTTTGACTAGAACAACTATGATCTCATAATGTAATGTTTACTACAAACTTTATGTTACATGGATTAGTAAAAGCTTATCTTATACTTTTGTGACCAGTCTTAACCATTACAGGTAACCAACTTAACCTGTTTATTAATCTCTTCATTAATCCTATACAGTAATCTTTCCAGTTCTATCTAGAGAATTGGAGACGCATGGATCAGCATCGTCAAGCTTTCTCACGACTTCTCGCATGCTCGGTCTGAGATTTGGGAGCTTAGTAGTGCATAGAAGACCCATTTTTAGAACCTTGATCATGCTTTCTTCTACATTAGTAGAAAAAACTTGCTTGTCCAAGATGTTTTGAAGGTTCCTCCGATCTTGTTGAATCTGAGATAAGACATAGTCAACTATGTCTTTGCCCTCTCCGAACTTGTCTTCAACTGGTCTAAGACCAGTTACTATCTCTAGAAGAACCACGCCGAAGCTGTACACATCACTCTTCTCTGTCGCCTTGAAGGAGTAAGCCAACTCTACAATCATAACATCAGAAATCAAGTGAGCCAAAGTTGAATCTGACCGGTTGAAAAAGACAAAACTCACCAGGAGCCATATAGCCATGAGTCCCAGCAACACAACTCCATTCATATCCTTTATCAGCAACTTTTGCAACTCCGAAATCTGCGATTTTCGACTCATAATCTCCGTCGAGTAAAATGTTGCTTGACTTTATATCTCTGTGAATGATCGGAGGACAACAATCATGATGTAAATACGCGATTCCTTTAGCCGCCCCAAGCGCGATTTTATACCTGTTTTTGACAAAAAGAAACAAGTAAGTTTGGATTCAAACTTAAAAACGTTTTGAAGTTGTTTCAAATCAGTACCTTTTGTGCCAGTTCAATTCCGGTAAGCCGGCTTTGATACTTTGGCGAAGAGCATGATACAAGTTCCCATTCTCCATGAACTCAAACACCAAATATCTTGAACCTCTTCCAACCAAACAAGCGAAGAGCTTTAACACATTTCTATGTCTAATCTTCCCAAGAATCTCCATTTCCGAAACAGAGACCTCTGTTTCATCAACTTCTTCTACTCGTCTTCTTAACCACTTAACCGCTACTGTCCCTCCACCCTTTTTCAAATCAACACGGTACACTTT
>KE159326.1:136494-148427 GCA_000411055.1 Leavenworthia alabamica
TTGATCTTCATCCAATCTACATATCTCCTCAGCATCCAGCTCCATTTGATGAAAAGACGCGATTTTCCACTTGGCATCTTCCTTGTTTATATTTCTGCTTTTAGATTCAAGCTCACGTATCTTGGCGATTCTGTAACGTAACCCGAAAAGACCAGTCACAAGAACTACCATAGCAATTGCAAGAACCAAGAACAAGAGTGTTCCAGCATCAAGTGAACCATTACTCTTCACATGTTGGTAGCCATTGCAAAACCTTAACCCCTGACTTGTTTTAGCATTCTTGTTATCATCAACACAGAGCTTCTCGTTACGTGAGAACGCAGTGGATCCTCCAACTGATAAAAGATCCGGTGGTATTCTTCCTGAGAGTTTATTTTCAGATAAATCTATAAAACTCAGCTTCAACTTCACGAGATTCTCCGGTATTTCACCTGTTAGCTCGTTTCTTGAGAGGTCCAGTGAGTTTAAAGAAGTAATCTGAGATAAACTACTCGGGATTTCTCCGGTTAACGAGTTCTTGGCGAGATTGAGATCAACAAGCTTAACACAGTTAGTTAAACCAAGAGGGATAACTCCGGTTAACGAATTGTTTTCAAGATGTAAAGAAGACAACTCATTCAAGTATCCAACTTCTGTCGGAATCTCGCCGGAGAAATTGTTGTTGCTGAGATTAATCCTCTCTATATTAGTCAGTCTTCCAAGTTCACGAGGAATCTTGCCGGAAAATTTATTGTTCTGCAGAATTAACTGATTTAACTCCGCTGAAAGTCCGATATGAGGAGAAATCTCTCCGGTGAGTTCGTTATCACTGAGATCAATCATCTTAGCAAGTGGTAAAGCCCAGAGACCTTGAGCAACATGACCACTAAGATGATTTAGGTTAATCCTTAGTCTCAAAAGAGACTTACACTCAGCGTATGATCTCGGAATCTCGCCGGAAAAATCGTTCTGTAAAGCCAGCAAGAATCGTAGTTTATTGTTGTGGCATAAGAAACTTGGAAACGGACCTGTGAAAACGTTTTCAGATATATCAACTGTGTCAAGTGGAGAGAACCGGCCAACGTTAACCGGAAATACACCGGAGAAATTGTTTCTGTAAATAGAAAGAGAAGTAAGGTAACGAAGATCGTTGAAACCAGAAGGTAATTCACCGGTAAAGTTGTTTTCACGGCAGTGAAAAACTCTAAGCTCCTTCAAAGTAGCGATCTCTTGAGGTAAAACACCACTCAACTGATTCAAAGAAACATCGAATTCACGTAAACGAGTCAAGTTTCTTATCTCTGGAGGTATGTTTCCGGTGAATCTGTTATTGAACAACTCGATCTTGGTGAGATTTACTAATCTTGTTATCAATAATGGGAAATCACCGGAGATTGCGTTGTTGGCCATGTCAAAAGTGTCTAAAGCATTAAGATTGAAGATGGAGTTTGGAATCTTTCCGGTTAAGTTGGAGCGAGCTAAGAAGAGCCAAGTGAGTTTCTTTAAACTACCAAGACTCTCAGGAACTATACCTTCTTCGTAGTAATTGTTGCCAAGACCAAGAGAAACTAAATGAGTTAGATTTCCCACCCAGCTTTGAAACTCTCCGTTGAGTAAGTTCCCGGAGATGTCAAGAACTTGTAAGTTTTTTAGAGGTGAGAGGTTTGGGACTATCCCGGAGAGTTTGTTTGAGGTGAGATTGAGGACTTTGAGGTTTATGCACTTGACTATCTCTGATGGGATTGTTCCGGAGATGGAGTTAACTGGAAGCGACAACGTTGAGAGCTTTGTCAGAGCTGAGATCCCTGGAGAAATTGTACCAGAGAGATTCGAGTTTCCTAGAGATATACCGGTGACTTCACCGGAGATTGGATCGCATGTGACGCCGTAAAACATGCACGGTGAATCAGATGGTTTCCAAGATTGTAGTATGTTGTGAGGATCGTTGAGTTGGTTTTTGAATCTAAGTAGAGCTTTTGTCTCAATGGTTGATTGAACATATGGCGGGAAACTTGAGAAGAGAAACATGGCGGTCACGGTGGCGATCATGCTGACACGTCGGAGATCTGGTCTTACCGTCATTTACTGTGTTATTTAAGGGTAAAATGGTCAATTAACAGATTAGGCCTTCATCATAATGGTCGATGTTGATGCACTGACGACACAAAAAAAAAAATATCTGAAATTAGCAAACCAACCACTACCGAGGATTTTAATATAAAGTTATATATTTCATTTTGTTTTTGAAAATTTTTCTATACGAAGTGGAAGAGTATAAAATTTTATATAACGTGTTATTATTATATTCCATACACACATATATATAATTTTTTTTAAAATAATAAATAAAATAAAGATTTGTAAAAGAATGGGTTCATGTAATTCTTGCTTAGTTTTATACAATAAATAATTTGCTTTGTAAGTAAAGCAAGTGATCTATGTTTTACTCTCTTCTTAATCCGTGAATAAACTTTTTAAAAGTATTTAAACTTTTAGTGAACATTGAGTGTTGAGTATATATAAAGGATTAATGATTAAAAGGTAAATTAAAGAAGCAATCAAGTGTTGAGTATGAGGTTTAAAGATTCAAAACTAAAAACAAGAAAACAAAAACAAAAGATGATGATGATGAAGAATTAATGTACCTGAAGTAGATGAAAGCTATCCCAAAACCTCAGATTGAGATGATTTTGGTTTGAGGAACTCCTAATTTTTACTTTTATGTTTTAGTTACTATAGAAGTTGATGAAGAACAGTTACAGAGAAAGTTGTTTCCAAGAAAAAGAGTTTTTGAAAGATGGAGAGAAGAAAGAGAAGTGTGAAGAGACAAGAGATAGTTGTCGTTGAGACATGAAGCCAAAAAAGGTTATAGTTTATCTTAAATCTAACTCGCTCTCTCAAGTCTCACCATACAATTCATGTTCGTGAAAGTTAATAAAATCATCTGATTATATTGATTTTGACGTATAGTATTATAATGAATTGATGATCTTTTTTAATTGTTCGATTCTATAGTTAGTGTCGCTTTCAGATATTAAATCTGATCAAAATCCAACGGTGCTTATATATTGTTTGATAACAAAAATAAATAATAAATAAAGCAATAGTATAGTTTAATTAATCTTTCGGTTAATGTTTCTAGATGGATTGCATAATTAGTGGAGATTCAAAAATATTAAATTATATTCTAATGAGATGTCATGTCTAGAAAATAATCATATTTTTTTTTCTGATAACAATAATTGATCCCAATGAACTAGTTGAAAAAGGTTATAAGATGAATAACGAATATAATTGATTTTAAATTGTTAGGCAGATAAAAAAGAAACATGCATGTGGTTTCTTATGTACTGTTTTTGGTCTGTAAAATTCTTTAAAATCTAGAATATAACATAAAAAGAAAAAGAAAAAATAAAAGAAGGTTGCGTTGGGTTACTCTTTTAAGTGAAGTATGATAAGAATCGTCTAACCTCCTCATTGCCCTTTTCTTTAATGTCATCTTATCTCTTTAATCCGAATCCAGTTCTGTTTTATCTCACATAGTTTATATTTATTACATAATAATTGGTTAGTTCCCTTTTTGATTGATATGTAAGAGTAACGAGCCTATGTGTCATACGCCATTGGTATGTGATCATTGATGGATCTTATTTTTACAAATCGTTAAGGTTTTTTAATTAATACAGTAAATAATGGCAGATTAGGTTAACTGGGAAGAGATACGGCTTAATAAATAATGAGAGTGAGAATCAAATAATGAAGATCTTTGATAGCCTAGCTGTATCCCTTCTCCGAGTCGTTTGGCTCCTTTCTTTTCATATTGTTGTCATATACATATATTTAATAAAACTTTATATTGGTGGAAATGTTAGAGATTAGAGACTTTAAAGTTCATGTCGTTGGAGATGAAAACTATATGTTATAATAATAATAATCATTCATCTTGGACTAGATACGACTTATGAATTAAAGGGTACGTTTCGGTTTACTATAATCTATACTTTACAAAAGTTTATATTCGATTAAAATTTACAAAAAATAACCAGAGTTCACAGATCCTTATAGACGATTAGATTTTTTACAACTTTTTACATATAGATATAATAATATTATTATTTTTGGTAAGCTTGTTAATAATAATATATCAAACAAAACATTGAATAGATGAGGTTACACATTGAAGAAAATAGCAATCTAATAGTGATAGTAGGCCCGAGGCTAGCTAGCAACGTAAACGTGGATGTCTTTAATTTGTCGAGTAGGACCATTCCACAATGATAATAATACTGATCCGACGAGACACTGATAAGAAGAGCATATCTGTCACCATACCTATAAATAATACCACCAAGTCACGATTATGCAACTTCATGGGCATTTCACAAAGAATTAATATCGAGAATTTGGTAACAAATGCATTTATATTGAGGGACATGCATAAGAAACGAGACACGTTTTGAAGATGGAGTGAGTTGAGTGGAGAGCTACGTCTCTTTTGGGACATGCACATGAAAAGGATGAGTCTATCACGCGTATATGTTTCTGAGCGTTACATGTGAATAGAATCCATAATATCTGTGTCTATGCACGTGTGACTATGTCCAGACAAAACATCTTATTATGGTTCTGTGTCTTGTGGTCCACTCATCGATCACATATTGTGTTCAACTTTTCAACACTTGGAGAACTAATGAGAAATTAACCTTTTTTTGTATCATACGAATTTAAATGTTGTGATTCAATACAAACAAAATTAACGTACATGCCTTGGTTGAAATAGCCAATAAAAATTATATGAAGATAGTGGAACCTATGAAGACTTTTCAGCAGCTACTGAAGTAAAACTTATCACAGTTTCTAGAAGAAGACCACTTAATATTTATCATCCATCACTAGCTATCACCATTCTCAAGAGTTTCTTAAGTCAAATGGTCAAACGATCATTAACAAATTTTAAGTGGAAGGGTCAAAAAGACTAGTGTAGAGGATGTGGTATGAAGATGATTGATAATGTTGTTCTAAGCTTTATGTGTTATGATCCTATCATCATGATGACCCATTTCAGTTTTACTTAGTCAAAGAGAACGATCGTGTATTTGTAAAGGGTAACGATCAAAGACAAAAATAAAAGTAAAATCGTGGTCCGATTGGTTGATATTTGATAATGATCATACCACCGAGTTTTGTTCTTCCGTTGTTCGTGAAATTCTCTTTCTCGGCCTTTGCTCATCTAAAATGTTTTAACTGACAAAGAAAAGTAGGCTTCAAACTAGGCCCAATTTAATTTTCTATTGGGCCAAGTTGATTAAATAATAATGTCTTTTACTAGGCCCGAAAAAAACATTGTGCAGCAGGCTGACTTTTTTGGTTGGTTTAGATTTTATTACTTCGGTTTAAGTATGTTTGGACTTTATTAACCAGCATAAATTTTTTAAACCGGATACTATTAAATTTTTAATGAACCAAAACAGATTTTTTTTTTTTTTACAAAATTTGAAAGAAACGAATATAAAATAAAAAAATAAAAGTGAATTTGCACGTGGATCTGTTCCTTTTTTTTTTTTTNGGATTCCAATTTCACAATTTGTCACACTCGTCAAATATTTAATTCGAATAATAATATTTTATATTAAAAAACAAACTTTTTCTTCATTTGAAAAATTTGGAGCATAGAGCATATAGTAAATATCGTATGATGACGACAACAAAACCCGGTTCGATCGGTACATATCCTTTACGTACTTCTACTCCCACTTCTACGCCTCTTACACTTTTTTGTTTGTTTATAAAAATTAAAAACTCAATTTTTGTCTAATTTGGAAAAATATCATAGAAGAAAACGAACAAGTAAAAAATGGCGGAGCAATCGAATACCACCGAGCTCGTTACACCGGAGAAGCTTCCATCAATGGTTCCGGTAGAATCGAAGTCTACTGAAGAAGTCTTACCAAAAGAGACGGAAACTCCAGAGAAAGTGACTGAAACTGAAGAAGAAGTAACGTCGTCAGAGCATCATCCACCTAAAGTAACGGAAACTGAAACAGCGTCAACTGAGAAAAAGGAGCTTGAAGAAGATGAGACATCACTAAAAGAAGCTGAAGAAGATAACAAAAGTATGATTCCAAAGAATCTTGGTTCGTTTAAAGAAGAAAGTAGTAAACTCTCCGATCTATCAAACTCCGAGAAGAAATCACTCGATGAGCTTAAGAATCTTGTACAAGAAGCTTTCAATGAAGAAGAAGTCACGATCTGGGGAATCCCTTTACTCAAAGACGATAGAAGCGACGTCGTTTTGTTAAAGTTCCTACGAGCTAGAGATTTCAAAGTGAAAGATTCATTGGTTATGCTCAAGAACACAATCAAATGGAGAAAAGATTTCAAAATCGATGAACTTATTGAAGAAGAACTTGTTGATGATTTAGATAAGGTTGTGTTTATGCATGGACATGATCGAGAAGGTCACCCAGTTTGTTATAATGTTTATGGTGAGTTTCAGAATAAGGAGCTTTATAAGAAGACATTTTCTGATGAAGAGAAGAGGAAACATTTCTTGAGAACTAGGATTCAATTCTTGGAGAAGAGTATAAGAAAGCTTGATTTTAGCTCTGGTGGTGTTTCTACTATATTTCAGGTTAATGATATGAAGAACTCACCTGGTTTAAGCAAGAAAGAGCTTAGATCAGCTACTAAACAAGCTGTGGAGTTACTTCAAGATAATTACCCTGAGTTTGTTTTCAAACAGGTTTGGTTTATTAGAGTATGTTTGTTGTCTTTGGTTTAGATTAAGATATGATCTTGTTGTGTTGATTATAGGCATTTATCAACGTTCCTTGGTGGTATCTTGTGTTTTACACTGTGATTGGTCCGTTTATGACACCAAGATCAAAGAGCAAGCTTGTGTTTGCTAGTCCTTCAAAATCAGCTGAAACTCTTTTCAAGTAATTTTGATTCTTCTTGTTGTGTTTCTTAAGCTTCAATTTTGGTTTAGTCTTTAAAACTCTGTTTTGAATCATGTGAACTATATAGATACATATCACCTGAGCAAGTTCCAGTTCAATATGGAGGATTGAGTGTAGATCCTTGTGATTGTAATCCAGATTTCTCCTTGGATGATTTAGCTTCAGAGGTCATTGTTAAGCCAGGAACAAAACAAACTGTTGAGATCATTATCTATGAGGTTAGTGCATTACACATTTAGTTATTGAGTTATGGTGCTTAATTCAAGTTTTGTGTTGATGTAGAAATGTGAACTAGTGTGGGAGATAAGAGTAATTGGATGGGAAGTGAGCTACAAGGCTGAGTTTGTACCAGAGGATAAAGATGCTTATACAGTGGTTGTACAGAAACCAAGGAAGATGAAACCATCTGATGAACCAGTGTTAACTCATAGCTTCAAAGTCAATGAGCTTGGCAAGGTTTTACTTACAGTAGACAATCCAACCTCAAAGAAAAAGAAGCTTGTTTACAGGTTTAATGTCAAACCTCTCTGATTCCAAACTTTTTTTTTTAATTTACAAATAAAAAATGTGGTTTGTTGTAGACTTTTGTTTGTTCTTTGAACAGAAGTGAGATATGTCTTTATGTGTTTTGTATATGTGACAGTGTTTGTTTTTTTATCATTTTGTAAAATCATTTGGGGATAATATATTTAAATTACTTTTTAAATAAATTTCGTTTATAAAAAGATTATTTAAGTGTTATCCTATTTAACCAAAATTTTATGTTTTAAATGCAAAATTTTAAAGAAATTGTTTAATTAAAAAACACACAGTTTTTTAATTTAAAAAAAAAACAAAGATATTAATAATTGTATACGGCTTATTAGGTGTCGTGCAACATCATTTATAGATCACAAGTTTATTATATATAAATCAAATAATTTGAAAGAGATTCGTAAGGCTGTTGATTAACACGTTAGAACAACTACTCGACATTGACTAGTAATGTTGCTGTCTCAAGACTTAAGGGTGGGTGTAATGAGTTTCAATCCGTGTCTGGTTTTACCCAAAATCTGTTGGCTGTTGTATCATTCAAATGACAATAATGTATTTTGGAGATTTTTGTTTTTCCAAAATGATTAATCTGAAGTTTATTTATCCACCTAGTAAAATTTTCAGAAATATATATAGTTGCCCTTTACAAAAATTTAAGTATGTAAAAATATGTTAGTCTCGTTGCTAACACTAAAAACGGTCAGATGAAAAAAACTACAAAGCGTATGTACTAAACCTCGGCAAAATAATTAACCTGAAGTATCCGATCCGAAAACACTACTCGAATCTGAACCTGAATCCGAAAAATTATTTCATTGGATGCTAGATTTCTAAACCTAAAAACATGTATCCAAATCTGAATCCGTCGGTTAAAACCCGAAATCTAATTATATATATANTATTTGTGAAATTTTAGTTAATATTTTTTAAATTTAATAATTTTTTTTTCCAATATTTCTTCACCTGAAACCGATCCGTACCCGAATCCGAATCCGACATAATTATTCCATTGGGTACTAAACTCCTACCCCATATATCCGAACCCGAATGGGTTTTATCCGAAACCGATCCGTTTACCCGAATACCTAGCCCTATTATGTACAAGCCCAAGATATAAAATATACCCATCTATATATGGAAATGAAGTGAGTTGATCATTGATCAACCAACCACAAATATAAAAACAACTTACTCACTACGAATATTGTATAATTCAATTGTGTGAATCATGAGATACCTTTTATATTTTTGTTCGTAATTAAATAAGAAAAAAAAAGAAGAGGAATTGATGAAGAAGCACATGCGATGACTATGGCAATGGCAGTGATGAATGTGTTAAAATTTCATTCATGGCTGTTTGCGCTGTGTCGGTCCACGCATGTCTCTTCCCTTTTCTATTATTTGATTATTTATACACTCCGAACTGTCTTCGGACCAGACAATATGATCACTCCTTTTCTTAATTTCTTACACATCATGTTTTTTTCTTACATTTATGTAACCACCATATTTTACTTCAATTTGTTTCATTGTCCTTTTGCTGAAGATATTTGTAAACTATATTAAAGCATCAACATGATAAAGATATAAAATATAATCCGTAGTTTGATTCTGTGATCTGTATTTGATCCACGACTTAGACTAGTCCATAATTCAACAGGAGGGTCCATTCTCATTATATCTCATCCTTAATGTCTCATTTGGTGTTATCCACTTATAGAGCGGCCATTTTCATATTTATATTCATATTTCTCTATCAATATTGATATTACACGACACGTCTCTTCTCCTTGTCTTTTAAACTAATAAATATCCACGAAATATTATATTTTATCTTTAATATTATCCTTACATTGATAATATATAATTAAATACATTGTCATTTTCAACTATTTGAAGATATGGAGAATTTTACGATTGCTTTTAGTAAAGAAAGTAAAGATTGAATTTAGTGAAAACATAAATACAAATAATGAAAACATTAAGATTTACACAAATTTTACAAACAAAAAAAATAATGAAACAAAATGTTTTTCTTTTTAATTGGAAATTTAATCACATATTCTCCACACACACAAAATCAAACCCAATTGTATCAAAGCAAAACACAAACACAATTTTGGAAATTCAAAATTACATAAGAAAATAACAAACTAAATTAAATTAATAAAAATATAATAATCCCCACAAATAACAAAATAACAGTTTTTTTTCTTCTTATATTGATTCCGACATGTAACATATGATCTCAGATTTTAGTTTTAAAGATCAGACCTCGGTTGAGTTTTGAACCTGTAGAGAACTTTCTTCTTCTTGGATGTCTGGTTATCGATTGTGATCACAATTTTACCCGGTTCACCCACCTTAAAAGAATCAGTTATTACCGGTTCATCGGTTAAACCAATCTTACGGTTCTTAGAGACGATAACATCATAACTTCCCTCAGCTGTTGGCTCAAACTGAGCACCATAGCTAACGTCTGCACCCAAAACCCTAAGCTCCCATGAAAGTGTACAAGCCTGAGACAATCAACAAAACTCACATTAACCTTCTTAACCAAAAACATTTTTATAATATAAACTTTGGTAATATAATTCTCAGTGTAATATACCTCAGAAGCAGGCAATTCAATGGTGTGTTTGGCTGCGGGTTTAACAATAGCTTCAGTTATTGTTTCAGTGGTTAAAGGAGTATCTTTGCTAAGTCCACCGTACTTAACTGGGACTTGTTCAGGAGCTATGTATCTGTTTTTAACCAACATAATAAGCCTAAGTTAGAAAAATAAATAATATTGAATTATTATGAAATAATTAAATTAATGGTTAATTACTTGAAAATAGTATCGGCAGATTTAGATGGACCAGCAAGAACCATCTTGCTCCTAGTTCTTGGTGATGTAATGATAGATCCGAATGTTTTGTAATAAGGAATGTACCACCATGGAACATTGATGAAAAGCTGCAAAAAATAAAATAAAATTTAAAAAGCAACTAAAGTAAAAAATAAAAGTCATAAATAAAAACTAAAATTAAAGAAGAAATATAATTATTATTTTTTTAATAACCTCTCTAGTGGCGAACTCAGGATAATTATCTTCAAATTGTTTAACGGCGCGTCTAATGAATTGCCACAAAGCTCTCTTGCCAAGTCCAGGAGCGTTTCTAAAGTCACTGACGAACACAAACGAAGATTTAGCTTCAGGGTTGCTAAAGTTAATAGCTCTCACACACTTTTCTTGTAACTGAATCCTCCAGTTTAGAAACTTGTTAAGCTTCTCTTTGTCTGAGAAAAGCTCTTTGTTCTGAAACTCGCCATAAGAGCTATAGATCACGACGTGTCCTTCTTTGTCAACACCATGAACAAAGACCATCTTCTCGAACTCACTTGTTTCTTCTCCTACTTCAGCTTCAACGAGTTCGTCGATTTTGTTTTCTTTACGCCATTGGACGGTGTTTTTAAGCATTGTTAAAGCTTCTTTGACCTTGAAGTCTCTTGCACGGAGAAATTTCGTGAGGATCACGTCAGATCTCTCGTCTTGGAGTAGTGGAACTCCCCAGATCGAAACTTCTTCTGGCTCCAGTGGCGTAGCTTCAGCAACAACTGTGGTGGTCTCTTCCACGACTGTTGCGGTGGCTGTTTCTGGTTGAGAAACGGAGACAATTGACTCTTCGATTGCTTCAACTGTTTTGGTTCCGTCTTCATCAGCACCGGTAGCTTTCTCAGTTGTTACGGTCTCTGTCACCGCTGCTTTCTCTTCAACTACCTCAGGTTTCTCCTCCGATTTAGTCTCTACCTCCGCTGATGATTTCTCCTCCGGCTTGGCTTCTTCAATCTTGACCTCAGTTGGTGTCTCTTCCTCCTTCTTTTCCTCTGTTTTCTCTTCAACTTTAGTTTCCTCCACTGGTTTCTTCTCTTCTTCCTTCGGCGGAGTCACCGGAGTAGTGAATTCACGTTTGTTCAAAGCCTCTCTCACAAGCTCTTTAAACTCCTCAAGTGCCTTCTTCTGAACTTCTTCAGCAGTTAAAACAATAACCTTCTCAGCTACAACAACAGTCTCTTCCTCCTTCACCGCCTCAGATTTCTCCGCCTCAGTAGTCTCCTTCTCCAGCCCAGCTTTCTCCTCCAACACAGGAACACTAACTTCCTCCTTCTCCACAGCAACAGGAGCAAGAACAGTCACTTCCTTATCAGTCATAGGTTTCTCCGTAGCAACGGTAACATCAGCAGATTTAGTTGCCTCTTCTTGAGCCATATTATCGAAATATTCAAAAAAACAGAGAGAAAACAAAAAGATTGATAAAGTGAGAAAAGAATTAGTATGTGAAGAGATAGAGTAATGAAGAGGTTTTTATAAATAAAATAAAAAGACAGAAGAGTTTAGTAATAGAACAAAGGCAAAAAAAAAAAAGAACACAGACTGGTCGGAGCTGTTTTTGACAGCTCATTAAAACGTTTTTTTCA
>KE159326.1:196476-207588 GCA_000411055.1 Leavenworthia alabamica
GATCCATTACTGCCGTTATTATCATCATAAAGAGACATTCCAGTAGTATGAAAAGCGAGCGGTGAAGAAGAAGAAGAAGACTTAGACGATTGCGCGAAGATTGAAGAACCACCTCCACCGCGTAAAGAGGCGTTAAGCGTAGAGAAATTAGCCGGAATCGTACCAGTACCAGTAGAAGCAATAATAGCAGGCTCAGCTTGTTGAAGAAGCCATTCAATAGTTTCTCCATCGGATTTATGACCTAATTCTCTAGTAAGTTGAAAAACTCTAGCGGCACACATCGCCGGCATACGGATTCGTCGTCCACGGCCATCAACTTTCGTATGCCTATCCTTAGACGGTTTCTTAACAGCGGATTTAACTACAGCTAAAGCAGTACCTGAACTCGTTGTACTAGTTGAATTCGACGTTGAGCTTATGTTTCCATGTTGACCCACTCCTCCTACTCCTTCCGGTGACGGATTTTCAACAGAATTAAGCTGTAACGTCGCTTCCGCCGCCGAATTCTTATCCTCCATCGCCTCAAATTAGGGGAAAATCTGAAGGAATAGTGAGTGGTGGTGACAGTAGAAGGCAGAGAGAGAGATCTAATAACTAAACGAAGCTCTGGTGTGTTGGGTCTATAATGGAGTTTGTGAAGAAGATAGTGAAAGAAGAATGATTGAAGGAGAAAAAAAAACAAGTGGATGAAATTGCTGTAGAGAAAGGAAACAAACTCTCAAATCTAATTAAATCTTTATTGACTTATTTGTTTCTTAACATTCTTCTTCTCTATTTTTTTGTTTTTGCTTTCCCATGATTAACGCAAAAACAGTCTTTAATAATAAAATAATAATATTCTTAATTTTTTGTAATTATGCATAAACTTTTTGGTTATGATATTATGTACGTTGACTTAAGGTCAAATATCATAGTGAGAATAATATATAAATTATTTTAAAATTATAATTAATTATCTATTTGGTGGTTTGTAATACTAATTCCACTTAGCATATTTTAATTATTTTATATTTTGTCGATAAAGACGTTACTGGTGGTGAGCGGTCACATAAACGATGTCGTTTTAATTGGGCCTACTTAAAATGATATACATGCAGCCCACGAAGCCCATAAACTCCTCTTCAAAATACTGTTAAAACGGCCCTACATTGTACAAGGCGAACACACCATATTACAGCGCTCTGTATTATGATTGTTTCTAATGAGGAATCGAGTTTGTGTATTGTGGAACGTAATAAAACCTCTATAACCTAAACTCAAAGATGTTTATCTCAACCAAAAAAGACTATAAAAACATTATTACACACAAACACAAACAAGTGCAAACCAGACCCGTTGGTTCCATGGACTTCTCAACAGTCTGGTAACGAGCTTGCAGATGCGTATGGAGAGAAAGTTCCAGCTGATTCACTATAACGCAGTGGATGTAACGTATAATTCGATGATCCGATTAGTGCAGGTGATGCATTACTCGGGCTAGCCCTGTACGATGACATGTACCTCGAGTTCAAAGGCGGGTAACCCAATGACTGAGTAGAAGCCATATGTGATGGTGATGGAGAACCAGCTCGTTGCCTGAGATCCATGGAGCTACGACTTATGCTTATTGGAGGAGATCTTAGGATAGAGGATGACAGGAAAGATTGTCTGATATAGGACGAGCTTGCGTGTGCAGGTGAGAAAGAGATTGTAGATGGTAATGATCCCATAGATGGACCAATCAACATTGCGGATGATCTAAATGAAGATTGCAAAGAGGAAGATGTGAAAGAGGATGCAGCGGATGAGAGTAACGGCGTGCTCTCTGAAGGTGTAGGCTCGCCTGTGCTTGTTCTTGCATCTCGTTTGCAAACCGGACAAAAAGTTCTCCATGATGTTAACCACGAATCAACACACGCAATATGAAACTCTGAAACACAAACACAGAAACATAATCACAAAAATGAACCCAAGTTACGAGATTTGATGTGTATATATTACTCACTGTGACAGCAAGGTAAGAGCCTGAGCTTGTCACCAACAGTATAGTCTTCAAGACAAATAGCACAAGTGAATGCAGTAGTGTTATCTTCATGTACCGAACTAAATATAAGACTTGGCATTGCTTTAACCAAACGACGACTCATACCATGAAACTCACGAACTCTACTTCGCCTTCTTATACGATGCCTACGGACAAAGAAACAAGTAGCTAAAACAGCTGACATTGCAAGCAACGAAATGAATGAAACCGCCATTATCGACCAAGCCGAGTTTTCGAAACTAGGAAGCAACCAAACTTTAGTATCAGGCAAACCAGCATAGTCCTTTAACACTTGTCCTGTTTCTTTCGTTACGAAAATCGCATGAATCTTTATACCTCCTGAGTCACCTGCCACTGAAGAACAAAAAGAACACAAAAAAGTAAGCAAATTTGGAAAAGGTAAAAAACTATAACAATCTAAAAGGATCAAGAATGAGTTAGTACTAGCAATTAAGACTCCAGGATCTTCATTATCATAGATAATAGCAGCTTTAAAACCAGCTCTCTGAGCTTTTCTAACTTTGTCTTCAAAACTACAACCTCCTCCTCTTATGATTAACACAAAAGATGAAGTTTTATTTGAGCTCTGTTTTGGTTTATTCATCAAATTTTGACAAGCATCAAGTGGCTCAGCTACATAAAGCAATCCAATTTCACCTCTACTCTTCACCGCCGGAGCTGTAAAACCAAAATTTATAAAAAAAATCTCTAATTTGAATCAATGCTTATTGAAAAAAAAAACAGAGCAAAACAGAGAACTTGATTAAGAAGACTAACCAAAATTAGCTTCGATGTCATCAAAAGATCGAGTGAAGTTGTGTCTCAACAAAACAACTTTGCTTGAAGCTAAACAAGAAACAGTGAAAATATATAATAGTAGAACCAAAGCACGATTCATCATCATCATCTCTACCTTCTTCTTCTTCAATCCAAAACGGAAAAAAAATTACAACTTTAGACGATAAGGTTTTTTTAAGAAATTGACACGTCAGCTTCCATTTACATCACATAATTCTAAACCATATCAGGAGATTTAAGAAAAGGATTTTGAAACCAAGGAGACTCAGATCGGCAACTAGGGAAGAAATAGGTGAAAGTTTAAGTTTTGGATTTTTTTATCTGGAGAGTATTTAGGGTTCTTGAGGAACGATATAAGAGAAAAGAGATGAGAGTTTAGAGTTTTATTAGTACTACCTAGATTTCTCCAATTCAGTTTTATTAGGTTAAAATGACAACATTTTATTAAATAATATTCGCATCTATTGGAATTTTGAAAATGATCCGATAAATGATGAAAATAATTTAAAATAGATAGTAAATGACAAAAAAAAAAGATAAACACGTAAATGATAATAGTAACGGGAGTTATCAGGTGAGTCATGGTTTGGTTTTGTGGATCCATTGATTGATTCGTTGGTTTACTAATACCACTTATTTATTGTTCTTTTTTTTTTTAATTTTGAACGCGTTATATTTATTGATGTTTAAGTTTAACCAAAATATAAATAATATACATATAATACTAGAATATTATATTTTTTAAAGTGTTTAACGCAAGTATTGAAACAGATGTGTTATCATACATTGTTTTTTTCTTAAACCGACCAATAAAATCATTAATCAAATTTTGATGGACGTTCTTAATTTAAAGCTACTAGATTGTTCGGATCGGATTGTTCGGATTAGATCGGCAAAATTTAAAATAGATTGGATTCGAATTAATCGGATATGGGTGAATAAGTTAATCGGTATAATTTTATTTTTATTTCGGATTTCTCGAATTATTTGGATTAAAATTTAATTTTTGAAGTAAAATTATATAATTTTAATAGAATAAATCGATTAAATAAAAGTTTTGATCTGATTAATCTAAATTTTTTTGCATTGATCTGATCCGATCAAACATTTATCCGAACCGATTAATCAGATATTTTATTTACGATTTATTCGGTGAATTTTAATATTTTCGAACAACTCAATTACCGAATAAATCGATCCATTTAATATTATTAATCTGAATGCATTGTGCTAGAATAAATAGTCAATTATAGATGTGGAAAATTGTATTAATATAGTATTTTTGTAGTTTTCAACTAATTCTTTTCATAATAACTCTTGGAACCTTTAGACAACAGGACATGATGGTCCCCATCAAATAATAATTGTTAAGGTTGAATAAATTGATATTCCAAAACCATAATTCACAAATAATTAGCTGCTACTCCTGCATACTGGTTTTAATAGTATATTATTATTTTTCACTGGTTTGAACTATCCAATTTAAAATTACTTTAATTCATTTTTTAAAAAAAAAATTTAAGTATATAAGTTTTTTTCGCAATTCATAAAGATTTATAATATTAATGATGTCAGATTCGATATTAAACAAATGTAAGTACGTTAATGGAAAAAAAAAAAGACAAAAATAAAATGAGCTACTGGTAAGTATAATGGGCCTCTGTTTAATGTTTGATTATTCTCTGAGTTCGCCCTTTAAAAAGCCCATGAAACTGTAACTAAGTTTGTGTGTGTGTGTTTATGTACACGTTTTATTAACTTGACTGGAGGGTTAGATCATATTCACATGGTTCACGACCATATTTTATGTAAATGTGGTATTAAATCTTGATGCTTACGTTTTATGACAGTACTTGAGACTCAAAAGAAGAAATAAAAAAAAAACAAAGCATTTAATGTCTCCATTGATAATGCATCTCATTATCCTATTCAATTCCCCTCTCGTACAATAATTTAAAAAAAAAAATTATATACAAAAAAGAAAATTATATTTTCATACGCGAGTTTTATATCATTTTTAGAGTTTAAATTGTTGAATATATATATATATATATATATACAAACAAAAAAACATAATATGTTTTAGTATATTACGAATATTATCAAATTATCATCGGTTTATGTTGTAAAAAATAGTTCAAGTTAAAGAATAATATCAGCTTAATTGTTGCTCACGAATCTTGATTTTAAACTGAATTTTTCATATATGATTCTTCACATATGAATAGACTCTGATTCGTATGCATGATCACTATTGCACTGTATAAATTATTTAGGTCTTTTTCTTAACATGTGGTAAAGAGGACATGATAATAATGGTTTCTTTAGTGACAAGCTATGTACATCTCAATCACTTAGACCGGTCCATGTTGTCTCCTCAATTTTTTCATTTATTATGCACATGCCCACGTCATTATAATACGTATTGACTATATATATTTTACATGTATGAGTTACAAAAAATAAACTTTACTTACCTTAACACTTAGAAATCTACAAACATAATGAATTAACTTTCACATAATGTGACTACTTTCATCAAATTTGAAGGCTACTTTAACAAATAATTTATAATTTCATGGTTATTTTAGTTTAATTTTAACAACTATATAAAAATAAATATTTTGATAACAAATAATGCAAAAAAAAAACAATTTGGTATTACAATATTCATATATAAGTCAATAATGTAAAAGCACACGCGAATACAAAGCAGACAAATTCAATGATGAAAGTAATGTTCATATTAAATTATGTCTAATTATATTACTAAAAATTTATCATCATTAAATATCCCATGTTTTTAATGTTCCCACTATTTCTTGTCTATGCTCCGACTCCAAAAAGAAACAATATTTATTGATGTAAATAATTTTCTCCAGTGTAAATTAACAAGAAAAAAAAAATCGAAATTAATAGTTATTGATGTAAAAATTCGATATTTTGCATTTGCAAAGTGACGACGTTTACAAATCCATATGATTGACACGAATTAGGGTTAAATTAGCAAATAAAACGAGAAGATAAAATGGAGCGATCTTAATTATTATGGCAAAAATATATATTATTAACAGTTCATAATCTATGTTAAGCATGATCAAGACATGTTAACTACAGCGTAGGACATAAACGTGAACAACTATATTCAAATATTACATCATCTTTAGTTGTGTCGCATTCAGATGTAGAAACAGTATCTATGTAAGAAATTTTAATTATTTTGATAGATAATATATTTGGTATTACTATATAGTAAAACTCAACTCACTAGGCATGCTAAAATAACATCATTTTCTAAGAAAGTAAAAAACAACAAAATCATATGTCAGTGCAAAACTCGTCCTTATTTTAAATCATATAACAAATTAATCAATGTTATTTTATATACATTTGCACATATATAGCTTGCTTTCACATGGGATGAGATTGGAAACTAGCTAGAAATCACATAACTTCAAAGTTTAATAATTGAAACACAAAATAATATATAGTTTTGAAGTTTATAAAAATTATTACACACGAATATGTAAGTAGACATGTAACAAAAATAAAAAAACCATAATATGTCACATTCAAAGAAAATAATACATTAAGGTAAAAAAAAACAAAATACGAAAAATCAACGGCGACGACGTGGAAGAAGGAGATGATCGTACGAAACAGCTTTTGTTGATCTCGGAAGATAAACAATGGATTCTGTAACTGCACAAGTTCTCCGACAAGAACCGTAAAGATTCACTAACCCGAACTTGTTCCCTATGTTATTCTTTGACAACACTTTGCTTGATCCACCGGAATGTTCTCGAAACCTCCGATCTACGTCTTCACTACTGTCGACTTCATCATCGGCTTCACTGTTTCCTTCGTCTTTTGAACACTCTAATAACGCTAAAGCGAAGGGATCTCTTACTGTTCCGGGAAAGCTGTTCTTCTTACTTGAATGGTTAGATTTAGAGTGTTTTCCGGTGGCCGGGAAATGGATATTCCGGTGAGGAGGAAGGGGTAATAGATTTAAAGATTCGTTGTTTCGAAGGTTGCAGTCTTTTGGTTTTCCGGGAAGCTGTTCCCATGAAAATGGGACGCCGAGAAGACGGAGAGAAGTTGCCGAAGAATTTAAAGGAGAATCTCCGGGAAACACTAGAGAGCTAGATGAGCATGAGGAGAAGGATGAAGAAGAAGAAGAAGAAGATAAAGATCTCCGGGATGAAATGGGTTTCTTCGCCGGGAAGTTGACCGGATCGGATCGTTTTGATACAATTCGGGTTCTTGAAGAATCCATGAGGATGAAGAAGAAGAGTGAGAGATGATGTGATCCAGAGAGACTATATTTTTGGCTTTTAGTTTTTGGTCTCTGATTATAAACATTAGGAAAAAGGACAAAATCGTCCAATTATTTTTTTAACATAATTACAATTAATAAAGTGATAATAATAAGGCAAAACATAATTATTACATCTAAGTATTATTATTTTGTCTCTAACTCATCTATAACTCCCTCCAAGTGATTTATTTATAGTTTTAATTCGAATATGGAATAATAGAAAATTATAGGTAAGGAAAAAAATCTTATAATAGTAGCTTTGTTAATGGCAATTGGCACGTGACTTAAATCATTTCATGGGCCCTAATTACTGGGCTTCGTGAATTTTGGACCGTTAGAAAAGGGCCTTGATGAGTTGTATTTATTTATTTTCTGCGAATCCTTTGTTTTCGGATCATTTTGGGCTCAATGAGTCTCTACTGGGAATTACAAGTGGGCTCCATGAAATGGAGTTAATACAACTATTTTAATTTGGAAATTTGATTGCTATAAGTTGTTGCATCTTAACAAATTAATTTGGAAATTTCCCAAAATTAATAGAAAATAAACATAATTACATATTCCACGTTTCCTCACTTTTAAAAAATTGATTTGGAAATTTCTCAAAAACCAATAGAAAAACGAAAATAATTACAGAAATATAAGTTTTCTCAGTTTTAATACAAACTAATTTGAAAATTTCACGAAACTAATTAAAAAAATATAAAGAACTACATAAATGTAGGCTAACAGAGAAACGTATGAATAAAAAGAAGAATCCAAATCAATTTATATTGCCGTGACGTAATTGTTATTGGAGTAATAAATTGTATTATTTGCTCTCATATTTAAAAAAATAAAAAATAACACAGAGCGTATCATCCACGCGCCGTCGTCGAAGGTGAGTAAACAAAACCCATCTACGAAGTAAGTGAAATTAAAATTAAATAGTTCAGTTGCAAAGTAGTGAATGTCTGAATGACATAAAGGACACTGTTGAGTAGACTTATCACGTGCGAACGACACGTGTCGCCGTCATCAGTTTAGAGTATGGCCCAGTTTTGAAACTGTTACTATCAAAACTGATCTAAGCCCTTCATTCTATTGTGTTTTGTGTTTATGTGATTTATCTCTCTGACGAAAGACTTGAATGATTACTACAAATCTGTTTTTACATTTAACCTATTTGACTTTGGAAGCGTTTCATGTACAATTACAGTTAGGTCAAAGTCAACGCTCTGACTCAAACGGGGATATTTTTATAGCAAAAAGCAAATAATATAAAGAAGGTCTTGAAACGGTGTCGTAATGGCTCTTAAACGCACCGCCGTACATCTCACAAACGCACGTCTTCTTCACTATGTACGTGTACAGAAGATGTATGAACGCTTTAGCATATAAGAAAATTAACAAACAAATATGGAGCATAATTTATAAAGTGTTTTTTTTTTCATTACAGCTACTACACATGCTTTGTCAAATTGAGCCATGCTGAATATTAATACAGCTATGTTTTGTTGTGTGACTTGTGTCTCATCTTTATCTTGAACCTTGATCGAACTAAAGTGTTCGTGCCATATTTGTATTGATCCACCGTTTCTAAGGAACCAATGAGTTTATTCCAAAGTTTTTGATAAGTTTGGTGTTTAATTTCGTTGTTGTCATATTCGATATATTTGTTTCACTTTAATACGATTTTATTTTAAAAAAAATTAGATCTCATTAAAAAAATTTAATTTATTGTAATGTACGCGCTGTAAAACAATATTATAGCAACCTGTAAAATAGAAGAGTAACTTTAAGTAATTACATTTTCTTAATAATTAAAATTTTGATTGTTTTACATGATTATTTATTAAAAGTATTTATTTTTTAAATAAAGTCTTTTAACTAAAATTAACAATATATTATTTCTTACATCAATTTTAATTAGGGCAATTCTCTTAAATACCATTAAAATTGATTTAGGACAAAATTACCATTAATAATTCAATAAAATTAAAAATTAAATTTTATTTTAAAAAATTATATAAATCCTAAATAATAAATACTAAACTCAAACACTATATACTAAACTCTAACCGTAAATACTAAATTATAATCTCTAAATCAAAATTTTAAATTATTAATAATAAAATACTAAACCCAAATACTATATACTAAACTCTAACCCCTAAATAATAAATAATAAACCCAAATATTAGATATTAAACCCTAATATTAAATAAAAAAATATATTTTTTATAGAAAATATAATTTTTAATAAAAATATATTTTAGTTAAAATGGTATTTGTGTCCATTTAAAAAATTAATGTATTTTTATTCAATAAAGTACATTTGATGGTGTTAGAGGGAATTATTCTTTTAATTATAAGATATTTATTTTACATTACATTTAATTTTAAAGAAAATCTTTAGTCAAAGGTAATTTAAGAAAAATACTTTCTCTTTGAATCTATAATTCTTAATATGACTATTTAATTGTTTTTTTAAATACTGTTTGATACATGTATAAACATATAACAATTAATACTTTGCTATATACAATGAGATACGTTTTTAAAACGTTTGAATGAATTTACTACCTGACACATTACAGAAGAAGAAAAACAACAACATAACATTAAAACCCATAAAATATAATAATAAACAATTCTATATGCATTAACTCCAACAGAAACAACAAATAACTAAATTACAAAAAAATAACTTTCCTTTTTCATAAATACAAAAGCTTAGTAGATTCTGAAAATAAAAATTAGACTGCAAAACAATAATTAAAAAAATGGTAATACATAGCTTTCATCTCTGTTTCAAGTAAAGATAGAGAGAGTTAGGTTGGTATATTCGAAAAAGAAAACAAAACACACAATAACAACGATACCTAAAAAAGAAAGGTTGGAATAAAAAAGAAATTAAAGTGACAAATTAAAAACACTATAAATAAGGAAAAAAAATTAGAGAAATAAATTTTTTTTATACATGACTTGATTCCATTCAACACTTACCAGCTGGCATTATACGATTTGCCACGTGTTAATTTCTTAATGAACGTTACTTTGCTGACATGGCACCACCCACTTGCTTCACGTCATATCTCTTCTCCTTAAATAGAGCCTCATAGCCTCTCACCACTTGATCTTCTTCAGCCTTCAGTTCTGCGTGTGAAGAAACAATGTTAAGTGTTGACGGCGTTGAAAATCAAATGAACGGTTCAGATTCATCATCTCGTCACTCTCATGATCCTTGTGAGCCTCCTTCATTATCATCACCACCATCATCATCTCTTTGTTTCCCTATCACCCTCAAGGTAAAAAATTTTAATATAAAACGTTATAATGGACTCGTTTTGACTCTGCGTTGACTTTTTTTTATCTATAGTTTGTGGATGTGTGTTACCGAGTGAAGATCCCTAGCATGAATGGTAATTCAGGAAAAATCAAGAAATTATTTGGTGTAAAACACAAGCCGTCCGATGAAACGAGATCAACGGATGAGAGAAAGATACTTAACGAAGTCACTGGGATGGTGTCACCTGGCGAGTTTATGGCCGTTCTTGGCCCATCAGGAAGTGGTAAATCAACGCTTCTAAATGCAGTCTCAGGGAGACTCAATGGATCTGGTCTCACTGGAAAAATACTCATTAACGATGGTAAAATAACAAAACAAACATTAAAACGCACCGGATTTGTCGCACAAGACGATCTTCTTTACCCTCATTTAACCGTACGTGAAACCCTAGTTTTCGTCGCCTTACTTCGTCTTCCTCAGAGTTTAACCAAAGACGATAAACTCAGAGCAGCTGATTCCGTTATAACGGAGTTAAGTCTCAAGAAATGTGAGAACACTATCGTCGGAAACACTTTCATTAGAGGGATCTCCGGTGGAGAAAGGAAACGAGTGAGTATTGCTAATGAATTACTCATCAATCCGAGTCTTTTGTTACTTGATGAGCCAACCTCAGGGCTTGATGCCACGGCGGCTCAACGG
>KE159326.1:209501-233500 GCA_000411055.1 Leavenworthia alabamica
CGTACCAACTTTTAATTATTATATATTAATTAACTTATTAAAATATTCTATGATTAAAAAAATGAATATATCTTACGACATGGACTAGCTATAGATAAGATAAAAAAACTTTTAAGAATATGAAATTACATTTATATATTAATATTTTAAACTCATGCATAAAACTCATGTGGAGAGGTAAGATATTTTTCTACGAAAATAACATCTCGACCCAAAAAAAGATAGAGTAATAACTACATATTTATGATCGTTAATGTAGCCAAACGTACGATGAGAGCTTTGATGTCTCTCTCATCTCATTGACGTTGGTCGTCATGGTGGCTATAAATTAATTAATCTCTTTATCTTTTAATAAAGAGATTAATTACTTAATTAAACTAGTTCTAATATATTAGTACGGGTCTAGAATTATATTAATAATATATTTATGGCTAATGAATTGTATATAGCATCTTTCTTTCTCACTGTTTTTTTTTAAATAATATTTTTTTTCTAAAGTTAAAAATGAAAAGAAAAGTTGATGATTAAAGTGTGGCTTTTTGATGGTTGATAATTATGGGCAATTTAGATACGTGTTGTTTTTCTTTCTTAGCTTTTTGAGCATTGTTATGTATGCCACACATATTATATATCATCTGAATAAATATTATTCCAAAACCTTATCGTATTATATATTTACGTTATTAAAACATGACTTTATTTCGATGATAAAAACAGAAGAAATGCTCTTTATCTCCTTTCACATTTTTGTGTTGCATTTTAAGCACTACTTTGGCGCGTGGTTTTGAGTTTCTTGTACTTTCATGAATCCTTCATTCGTGAAACTAGTTAACCGCCTAAGTTAAAACCCAATCACACTCGTGCATTTAGCGCGTGGTTATCACTCTCCTCATGATCTTTATCGAAAGCTTAAAACCTATGCTTTGGGAAATGGAATATTCATGTACTCTTAAAACCAGCATAATTTTTTCTTGAGTTTTTTTTGTGATTACAAGATATTTTCATGGAATTTGCATTTTTTTCATAAAATACTCCCTATTTTTAATTATATAAGATATTAAAAAAAAATCATGTTTCAAAATATAAATTTTTTTATATTTTAATATAACTTCAATTTTATAGACTATTATGTGACCAATTTAGAGTTATTTTTATAATTGATTGAATTGTTTATATACATTAAAAGACAAAAATATTTAGAACAGAAATAAATTTTTTTTTTAATTATGTTTCTCTTATAAAATAAAACAAAAAAATTCAAGAAAATTTACAAACCAATAGAGACATAACCTTAGGTCACGTTAAGTTATTCCAACTCGTCCTTGCTTATCCATAACAAGGTAGTAAGTACCATATAATGGTACGAGTGTTTTCACATTTTAGGCATATATATATGATTTGATAATGTGGACCAAACTTAGTTTCGTTTCGTCATTTCATTCATTACTACTCATGATAATATTCAATTCATTCATATATAGTTCACATATAATATAAGCTAGTTCAGGACATGCATCACATACATACACATGAATTAATGTTTTTTTGGGGATTGTTAAATTGTGAAACCCAAGACCAAACAAATCTCATGTCTTCATCGTTGACTTTTCAGTTCAGTTAGGTTTGTATTAATTAGGACAAGCCATCACAGAATCTGTGTATATGTGCATGCACATGGTCTGTATAGTTTAGTGACGCCATTGGTAGAGTAAGAAGGCATTAATAAGATGGGGGAATAAAAATGACACATAAACATAGTTTGTTGCGCACTAAGGCATATATACAGTATTATATTTAATTTAATAATTTGGTGGGTATTAAGTTCTTTGTCTCCACGAACCATATGCTTCACATTCAATCTTTTTTTGTATTATGATTTTTGAGAAATAAAAGAAAAACTCACTTTAATGAACCAACCATCCACATGACCACTCGAACTATTTCACGAATATATAATTATATATTTATATTGTATACATAACTTTTTTTGAACAACAAATTTGTTTTTTTACACATAATCTACTAAGTAAGAAGCTTCTTTGACTAATTATTTTGTTATTAAAAGATTTTTTTTGCTATTTTTCATGAGAGAATGTTATATATTGCCATCAACGTCAATCACAAGTTCACAATAGTAAACTCCACTTGCCCTATAATTTATTGATCAATTTGAAAGAAAAGAACAACAGAATTTAATTTTTCTATTCCAAAATTATTGCTTTTCAAAAGCTACCTATGACATTTGATGATAACACTTGACGAGTATTTGACTGTGTATTGTTTATTTATTTATTGATTTTAGAACTTTTATTTCTCAAAATTCAATTTTAAATCCTCTTAATACTTGAGGTTTATACGTGTTATGAAATTATAAATATTCATCTTATTTGCATAATCTTATTTGAAATTATAAATTATCTTTAGGGCAAATTGCACTCCCACTTCTGTTCGGTTCAAATACCACTTTGAATTGACCTTTTTATTTTTTATAATTAACATAATTAATTAATGTAAAATTTTTATTTATTTTTTGGTAAATTGTTAGCAAAATTTTCTTGCACATAATTTTATTTATTATACGTAAAATTCCTAAGTTATTGATTTTACATTATGCAGGAGTTAGCCAGACTGATGGTGTAACGGAACGGGAAAAGCCAAACGTAAGACAAACGCTGGTCACGGCTTACGAATCGTTGCTAGCACCACAAGTCAAAACTTCCATCGACGCGTCACATCCTTCTACCGAAAACGCACGTTTTGTTAAAACGCGAGGAAACGCCGTTACCGCCACTAGAATAATCTCTGGTCTCACAACATGGTTTAGCCAACTCTGCATTCTCCTCCACAGACTTTTAAAAGAAAGGCGTCACGAATCCTTTGACGCACTTCGCGTTTTCCAAGTCGCTGCAGCTTCATTGCTTTGTGGTCTCATGTGGTGGCACTCTGATTATCGCGATGTACATGTAAGTATTAATTAAATCATATATAACAAAGTATTTATTTAATTTATATTTTTTTTTTCTACTGTTACAGGACCGACTCGGTTTACTATATTACATAACAATCTTCTGGGGGGTACTTCCGTCATTTAACGCGGTATTCACATTTCCTCAAGAACGTGCCATTTTCTCTAGAGAACGTTCGTCTGGTATGTACACACTCTCTTCATACTTCATGGCTCATGTGCTCGGATCACTCACCATGGAACTGGTTCTACCCACGGCGTTCTTGACGCTAACTTACTGGATGGTTGGTCTACGCCCAGGGCTAGTCCCGTTCCTTCTTTCCCTCACCGTGCTTTTACTATACGTTTTAGCATCTCAAGGACTTGGACTTGCCCTAGGCGCAGCGATTATGGACGCTAAAAAAGCGTNGTGGTTACTATGTTAATAAAGTACCATATGGAATGACGTGGATGAAATACATTTCCACAACGTTTTATTGTTACCGTCTTTTAATAGCGGTTCAATATGGTAATGGAGAGGAGCTATTGAGGATGTTTGGATGTGAGTTGAAGGGAACGCAAGGAGCGGTTTCATCGGCGGCGACGTGTCGAATTGTGGAGGAGCAAATGATCGGAGGTGTTAGGGTATGGACTAGCGTTGGAGCTTTGGTTTTGATGTTTTTTGGGTATAGAGTGTTAGCTTATCTAGCTTTGAGTCGTATTAAATATTAAAATGAGATGAGAGAGTTTGGTTGGGGGGAATTAAATAAATAATGAGTGGTTAAAAAACCAATTTGTAGGTTTTAAATTTAAATTCTGGATATTAAAGCCGTTAATTGTTGTAATTCTGCAATTTGTTGACGGTTTAGCCGGTTTAGTCATCAATTGAAAATGATAAGTACTCAATTTGTTGACGGTTTAGCCGGTTTTAACTTCTTCTTTTTTTTTCCTATTGGTTTGTGAATAATTTTAGACTTTGACTAGTTGAATCTTTTTTAATGGCTTTTGCTAATGGGCTAGTTTAAGGCTCAAATGTTCGTTTGGTTTTAGTATTTTTAATCTAACGGCTCGTTATTGGTGGTTAGCCCAACTTTGAAGTGACTTATTTTTCTAAAAAGGTGATATTTTGTAAATAAATTATTTATTTTTTAAAAATCCAGACCACTAGCAGCAATTTATACATAAATCTCACTGCATCTATTAGTTAAAGAAAATCAATAAATAATTAATGGCCAATTCTCTTTAATACCACTAAATTAAATTTATTTTATATTCTATAAATACCATTAAAATTAATTTAGGATAAAATTACTATTTAATAATTCAATAAAACTAAAAATTAAATTTTATTTTGGAAAAATTATATAAATCTTAAACAATAAAAACTAAACACAAACAATATAATAAATTATAATCTCTAAATCAAAATTTTAAATCTTAAATAATAAATACCAAACCCTAACCATAAATACTAAACTCTAATCTCTAAATAATAAATAATAAACTCAAACATTAGATATTAAACTCTAATATTAAATAAAAAATATATATTTTTAATAAAAATGTAAATTTTAATAAAAATACATTTTAAATAGTATTTGTGTTCAGTTAAAATATTAATGTATTTTTGTCTAATAAACTAGATTTGATAGTGTTAAAAATTACTCATAATTAATACCATAAATCATTTATTTTATAAATTTTATTTTTAAGTCACAAAACGCTTGTGTTTATATAATAATCGGCTAATTTGTTTTGATCTTTTCTTAATACTAATTGCCACTGAGCAGCCTTGATAAAATAACAAAATTTATTGAAAAACAAAAGATAAAGTCTATAAATTTTACAAAAAATCCAAGATATATCAACCGTCAGATTATAGTTGAATCATCTGAGACCGTCCATTTTGAGTCGGTTTAAACGTGAACATAAATGGAAAATGTCACGTTGTTGTCACGCGTATTGAACCTTTGTTTAAGAATTGAAGCAAATTAAAATTCCCAGATTCTCTATAAAGAGAAATGCAAAGATCTGGTCGTGGAAGAACTATCTACTTGAACCCGAGGAGTCTCATCGTCTTCGTCGTCATCTTCTCATCGCTTCTCGCTTCGATCGTCATGACTGAATCAACGGAATCATCTACAGCAAAGGTTCACATCGTCTACACAGAGAAACCAACCGATGAGGAACCTGTGACTTATCATCTCCGTACACTTTCATCTGTTCTCGGCAGGTCTGTAATCAAAATATATCTCTCACTCTCTCGATTTACATGAGATGAAATAAATGAATTTTGCCTTCAGTTTAAACGAGTATTGTGTATGATCGGTTTGATTTAGGTTTGAAATTGGGGGATTTTGAATCGGTTTGATTGTTGATGATTGTGTTTGTTTCATATGTTAATATAAGTGAGGAAGCTGCGAAGGATGCTTTGATTTACAGTTACAAAGAAGCTGCTTCTGGTTTTTCAGCTAAGCTCACAGCTGAGCAAGTCGTCGAGATCTCCAGTACGTTTTTTTTATTGCTTATCTCGTTGGTTGTGTTACTTGTGATCATGAACTCAATTGAAAACGATATAAAATGGTTTCTGCTTGTGTAGATACAATTATAAAGACTCATATAATCATCAATGCATAATATAAAAACAAGATAGGTCTCATACTTGATCAATGCTTTTTTTTCATTGTTTTGTTTTTTCTCTTACGTTTTTGCAGAACAACCAGGTGTTCTTCAAGTTCAGCCTAGCCAGACTTATCAGTTGCATAAACATGGTGGTGTTGGTGGTGGTTTAAGTTTGGCTTAACTTCACTTTATGTATTCAACTTCTGAACTAAACCTGTTGTTTTACAGAAACTTATCTGTTGTTGTAATGATGTTGGGTTTAAACTATTATCTAAACTAAAATAATGTGATGAAGTTGCTTTGATTCGTGTTGTTGTGTATTAAGCTTCTTCAATATAATAATTTTAAGAGTGATTTACTTCATATTCATTATTAATTATGAATATAGACAATAATATTATAACCGAACCAATGGTCTTTTTGTCATGTGAAATCAGGTAACAAAAAAAATGTATTGCTCTCAATTAGTAAAAGAAAAAACTATAAACAAATTGTTTGTCCTCTTTGACTATGACATCATCTGAAGGTTAAAGAAACTTCTCCTTGTCTATTCATATCTTCTTGTCTATTCATATATCTTTTTTCTTTTCAATATCGTTGGAAGTATAGAGATAAACCCAATAAGGAAAAGCACTGACAATGTCTTGAAATCATACAGATCTTTCACTGATTTGAGATCTCCAATAGCAAGTCCAGCCTACAACAAAAGGAATCAGCAATGAAACACAACAATCTTGATTCTTGAATGAGCAAAAAGAACATACTCTGACTGTTATATAAGCTGCAGGGATGAGACCAATCAATGTCGCCAAAAAGAAGATATGGAAAGGTACATCAACTATTGGAGAAGCCAAATTGATAAAAAGATTTGGTAGAGTTGGTGTTATCCTCAGAAACAACATATAGTTCAGAAGCTTATCTCTACGTTTACCAATCTAAACCATAACAAAAACACACACACATAACGTATATAAGTATACCTTAGTATCATTGTTATGATATGAGAGAAACAAAGGAATCAAACCTCAGCTTGAAAGAATCTTAATTTATCAGGCCAAAGCCAAGTAATCAATGGTCGACCAATCAACTTAGACAGAAAGAAACATGAAGTAGCACCAGCTGTTGCATTGAAAACAACTAAAACAACACCTTTGAATACACCAAACAGAGCTCCAGCTAACAATGACATGAAGATAGTTCCTGGAATCATGAAGGTCTGCATAAAAATGTATGTTGCACAATACCCTAAAACGAACTGTGCTGGGTACTCATTCGCATAATTCGCTAGATTATCTCTGAAAACACACAACAACAAGATTACATATATGTTAATTCAAATTGCAAGATGAACACTATCATCATCTATACATGATTAAATCATTAGATAAGGGAATGAAGAGGTTTTACTTGAGCAAACGGAGATCAGCGATGCTTCTTGGAAGTTTAAGTTTACCAAATTCAGCAGCAGGCATGGTCATGTAGATACAAAAGAGTCCAGAGGAGAAAACGAGGAAGACACTTAGAGATACAGCGAGTTCCCATCGGCTAAGAGGGAAACGATCGAGTTTAGATCGTTTTCCAGATGGTGAATCTTCATCGTCTGATATAGCTCCAAGCTCTTCGTCTTTAATTAGGATTCGTGTCGGTGCCATCACAAAAATTTGAATTCGCGATTTGTAGTTGAATCGAATCGATCTTAATTCATTTTAAGGTAAATGAATCGGAGAGGGAATTGATTAGATCTGAGAGATTTAAATTGTTCTGAACAGATTCAATTGCATTTCAATTTCACACTGATGAACCCTAAATTGATTACCTGAAGAAATCGATTCACGTTGTTCTTTTTTTGTTGGTTCAGAGCTAACGTAGAAGAAGAAGACGTGTGCTTTGTATTTTTTTTGACGGTGGATCTTAAACCTTCTAAACGACCCAGAGGGTTCGAACTCTTTACTAAATATTAAAGTCTCTGAACCGATGAGAGGGTTCGACCAGACAAAGTAGTAAGTTACAAATTCGGGCAACAGATAAAAAACTGAATAAAAAAACACAAAAGGCTAATTAATTATTAAAATAAAACAAATTCCACTTTGTAAAATTCACCAAGAAAATATTAATAAGTAATAAACACAAACTACTTTACAAATAGACATGTTATAAATGTTATTTTTCCAGATGGAACAATTAAATCATAGAATACAAATCAATATATAGAAATATTATGTTTTAATTACGAGTCAGGGAAGCATCCAAGAGACTGATGAATATTAGCTTCGACTTCACTGTAGTTTTGATGCATGGAAGGGAAGCTATGCGTTGGATTATACGACTGCGTTTCGAATGTAGACATAAGGGCATTAGGGTTTTGTGGATGTGTGACTTGTGTCTCAAGCAAATTATCTAGAGTTCTCCAATCTACACAGTTGAAGCTCTTCTCTTCTCCTTGCTCGAAACTCTCGTTTTGATCTTTATTGTTCCCTAAACTCGGTGACAAGCTTGGACTGTCCAGCTGCGGAAGCTCGATGTTTCCATATTGATGCATCGATGAAGGTACATTGTTAGTATTGAAGTGAGTATTACTCATGAGGATTTGGTTAAGGTTATGGCTCGATGAAGATGAGCCGATATGATGACTCGTGTTCATTGTCAATGAAGATGAATAGTTGTTACTACTATCAACGTGGTAGAGCTGGCTCTGCCATGGCTCGTACCCTAATGGCCTTTGGTTTGGAATAGGCTTCCTAAAAGCTCGACACACCACCCAACCTTCCTCCTATAGTTCACAAAACATATAAAGTTACTATTAAAAGCACCGGTTACTGATTTCGTCCGGTTTGGTTCGGTTTGGTCTTTGAATGTATTGTATACCTGAACCGGGGCAAGCTCGGAGTTTTGGAGTNAAAGAAGTACCACTCGTTTTGCTCTTCATACCCTAGCTTGCACCTCGCTACAATATTAAGAAACTAATGTTAAGAGAAAAAAAAAAAGATATGGTGAATTTTTATTTTACTTTCTCACTTTCAACAAAAGAATTCAACTTGTTTAATTTCAAAAGAATTGTTATAATTTTTCTTTGTAATATTCTTTTCATACTTCGTTTATGAAAAAAACCTTACAAGTCAAACAAAGTAGGCTTTGTCATTTACTTCGCATGCCAAATTCATAGCATATTATTGGTTTTCAAGAATCATATCACAACTAGACAATTTATCGTATGCATGCAAAAATTAATTAATGATAATCATTATAAAAATTCCACGTTAGTTACCTAGTATATCCCATGGCTCCATTTTGTAAAGATCAATCTCTACAATGACATCTAAAGAACTCTTCATTGAATTGATCTTCCTATATAGGTAATAACCCACGAGCTCTTCCTCCGTCGGATGAAACCGGAATCCAGGTGGCATACACGATTGCATTATATTATCCATCTACAAAGACCGTATTTAAATCATAAAATTGTTAGAGAAGTGAGTAAGAACAAGATAGAGAAATGGGAGAGAAGAGAATGATATGAAGGAAACTATATTGTATATATAAACATAAACATATATTTTTTGGAAGATATTGCGAAAACCTTAGACAAACAAGACACAACCTTAAAGTTTTGTCTTTGGGACCAAAACCAAAGTCTATTACAAGCTTCGTTATATTTAATTATAAGAAAAGGATCCGGTGGCTCTTGGGTCCAATGAAATTCCAAAAGCTGTGTTGTGTATACTTGAGTAATGATAGTGATGTTACACACGAACACACACGATAATATATTATATAACCTATAAATATACAAGCACATATATATGAAATAACATGTAGTTATATATTATATCCAAAACTTGGATCTATCGCTATTATATTTTGATAGTGATTGTTATGATATATTTTAATGGGACCACGGACCACCCAAAAATAGAGTTATTTCTATTTTACTAGAAAAAAAAATTAAATAATAAAAGTTTGATAGTGAAAGTGTTTGGAATTTTTTTAGTTTCATATAAACATTAGGTTTAAGTGTTTGTTTCGCCTGCTACATACGAACAATGCTTATAAACGAAAAGATTAAAAGTTTATGTAATTATGTACTATATAATATAACCTATGGTGATATTATAAGACCAAAAATATACAGAACTCTACATATATTTATATGTATATGTAAAATAATGATATATAGCCGAAAAGCTTGACGGGTGGAAGTCACTAAGGTTGATGTTACTTTGAGTGTAGTACACACTCTTTGTCTTGAGTTATATCCCTATATAATATCTATATATTATTAATTATAATGGTGCAGCAGTTATTAATTTCCAAGAATCAATAATTTCATAGAAATATTGATTGTAAAATCCCCACCATTCATTTCAATTTCTCCATCTACTCTAAATTTTGTGGGTCAATGCCCACATACACTCACATGTATACTATTCAATATATGAAACTATATGAATTAATACCCATATACAAAAACGATGATCATATATAGTATACTTATGTATATATGATGAAAAATGCAAAACAGAAACGCTAATGTATGATCATGGACATGGTTCATGCATGTATACGTGAAAAACAAAGGAACAACGGTTTGAAACTTACAAAGCTAATATAGATTGACCAAACAAGAAGGGCTTGTCGGAAAACTATGTTGTCTGCAAGCGATTTCAACAAAGACGATCTAAAAAAGTAGACAAGGGAAGAAGGTAGGAAGATAATATATAGAGTGAGGATTGAATGATTGTTTTATATATATATAACAAGACAAGAGAAGCTTGGCTTTTAACTAGATCACATGTACATGGACCATCTAGAGAACTTAGACTGTTATATATATATATATGTGGATTTATATGAGCATGCTTATATATAAATATGGTAAGTGTGTGTCATGTGGTTTCAAAATGATGATATAAGAAGGAGATGAAGAAGAAGAAGGATTTGATTGCGCGTGGGATATAGACATCTACGGCTTTGTGTTTTGGTCGGCGGCTCTCTCTATCTCTCACCGCAATTTTTTGTTTAAAGTTTTTCCAATCTTCTCCACTTTACCAGCAGTTACTGCACAACTTAAACCTTTTTTTATTTGTCTATTGTTTCTTAGTTTATTACATTAGACAAGATAAAATCCTCCTTTTAGTATTGTATTTTATATCAAATATTTTTATATATAATGTGTTTGGTTCTAATGTGGTATTAGGTCAAATGGTAAAAATGTTCCGAATATTTTTAAATTTGTTTAGTTTGATTGATTTACTCTATTTTGAGCATGTTTATTAGGATGATTTAGTATACTGATTTTTTCATAAATTGATAAATGTTTTTAATTTATTGCATAATTATCTTTTAAGTTTAATAAAACTTAATTAACTTCACATTCCAAACTATTTATTAAATATCTGTGTATTTTAATTATTAAACTTATATTTTATGTACTAAAAGAAATTAGGGTTTATACATATTAGTTCTCTTCAGATCAAAATCATGTTAGTATACATCAATTGCACATGTCAATGACCTCATGCCATTATTACCACATGTAAAACATCTTTTGTAGTGTTCTGTAATGAGCTATTTGAGTAATTTAAAAATATATTCGTCAAGCCAACCTGAGAATTTTCTTATATTATGTAACATATTAGCAGTAATAGAAACCAAGTTAATATATACACACACTATAAATACATATATAGTTGATGAAGGACTGGATTTGTAAACCCTTGATGAACAATAGAAATATATTATTTTAATTGTATATTTAACCCCAACATTTCAATGAGATGAAAAAAGTTGTTTAGGTATATGTTTGCTGGATTTAACGACTGAGATTTGTCTTTATTATGTAACCCCAACATAAGGAGAAATATATGAAGATAATGGATTAACTATTAAGTATATAATTCTCTGAAGATCGAAAGGATTTACACGCATCTTCATTTATGGAGTACTACGTAAATCTCACTCAATATATTAGTGCATATAATTTTATAATGTAATATAGGGAATACAAAATCCCAAGTCTAGATCCAATCGAAAAAAAACATTAATATATTTTTTTAAATTATTTGTTTATGATTAAACAAATGTTTTCAGATTTATAGTAAACCTAAAGTAACGAACGCTGGCCACTAAAACATGACGAATCGTGTATATATATTTTAACATTATATAAATTAGAAAATTAAAAAGAAGATTAAAACAGATGAATATAAAATGTTCTTACAATCCAGCTCCCGTTGTCTGGTTTGGTGGCGCCATCCCGACACGTGTCATCAAAACTAAAAGACACGTAAGAATCAGAATGTTTCTATCACATAACTAATCATTGGGTCCCACTTAAGCCGTTGGCTGTCGTTTTTTTATCTCATCTTTGGCTTATGCTGACGTTATCTTAAGTAACTCATTGACTCTAGTCCTTGTAGAACAATCCAAAACAAAAGATTCATTCATATATAAACACGAAACTCGAGAGAATGGTTATATATAGAAATGAAATTAGTAACAAATTGGTACCACAATGGAAAAGGCAAATAACACTCGATTTTGATTCAGTTTTCACATGCATGCCTATCAAAAAAACATTTATTTACTATATGTTACGTATAGATTGATTTTTGCCACAGGTCTACTAGTGTTGATAGATCAATAGATGATAGATCACTATCTGAAATATATTTTCCATACAAATTATCGAACCTCAATACATTTTCAGTTTTTTTTCCACTAAAAAACTATAGAAGATAGTGACACCACTGTAACTTAGTTATTGATTCCATCTTAACTATTGGCTGGTCGGTTTAATACTAACATATGATATTTTATTAATATACTTTACCTAAGATATTTATAAGATCTAATAAGATCAACAAGTGAAATATTTAAAGCATGAGAACAAAAGTAATTGACACATTAAACGCACGATTTGTCTTTGGAGGCTATTACTTTACCGTCCACGAATTAAAAGCTTGTCTATATCACGCCAATATCTTGAAAAATATGTTACATTGGTCCAAAGACGATCCAAAGGTCTTAGCCTTTTTATATGTTGTAGAATTTGAGGAAAATAATGATACATAGACCTTAATTAATGAATTATTATTCACAAAAATAAGACAATTTAGTTCACACAAAAAAAAGTTCATGCTGTTTAATGTTTTCTCTCTAGATTTGTCCGAATGGTTTGTTTGTATGCGAGTCTTGTTTTTTTTTTAATTTAGGAGAAAATGTTCGGTTAAAGAGGGTCTCAGGACCGGTCTAATTATTCATAATTTTTTTACATGTCCTAAGCAAACAATATTTTGGATGTCCAAAAAATGTTTTTTATGTAAAATATGCTTTAAAAGTTTTTAAAATCTAAAAAAAATGCATATAAACTATTGGATGCCCTAAACAACCGCGTATATAGTATAGCCCGAGGATCGGCCCCAAAGAGTCCATACTCATAAAAATGTAAATTATGAACTTAATCTGATAAAATCATTACAATCTGATGTGATCTACCGACCCTTCACTTTACTTTATTTTTATATATTGTTTGTTGTATTGATTGTTCATCCCCCAACATATAATATAATGTAATATAAACTTATGGTCACACAACCTTTGCTATGGTTACTTTGAAGATTAGTCGCATAACATTATATTATATTATACTTGAAAAAAAACTAAATAAACCAAGTTATCCATTTGTGCTCATAATTAATTTAAATATACAAAAAATTGGTTGCTCAGAAAAAAATAATTTGTTAACAAAATACCTGAATTTAACTATGGAACGATGCCTAAATTATTAAAAAATATTGACAACCAACATGAATTTGTTAGATAATTATGGTTGAGAAGATAAATGAATTAAATAGAAAATATTTATTACCCTAAAAAGAAAGAAATATACTAAAATAGTACTTGCTTTGGCTGAAAGAGTTAACTTACGATCTTGTCTTAGATTCTATCCTAACTGTCACTGAACTTTGACAACGACCTCTATCTAGAAACTAACCCTCAAAATATGTTTCTTTGATCCTTTATTTACCAGCTTTATAATATATATAAAAACATTACTTTACTATTTATTATTTAATTTACTATATATATTTTGTATTGTACCTTATGAACAATAGTATTCACCACTTGCAAAAATATTTGTGTTTATATAATTCTATATAAATATAATTAACTCGAAATACTTTTTATCCAATAATCTAAGAGAGATATATTTGCACCCTGAAACATGACATATCCACTAATGAATTATTACCAGCCGCTCTTGGTGACTCAATAATAATTAATAATATATTAAGTCATAATTAGCTATATATATTAATCATCGTCTATTTTTTAATTATCACCTAGGCATTGATTTCGAATTTGTCTTTATATGATAATGTTTTCGAATTTTTTTGGTATGCTAGTACCTTTACATTATAGTCTTAACATGTAGTAATATCAAATGGTGGTTCGAGAAACTTCTTAGTATGTATAAAAAAAGTTAAAAAAATGCTAATATATTAAGATTGAATGAGAATTAAAGAATTAGCTAAATAATAATTAATGAAAGTTATAATAATTAACAGTAATTAGTGATAAAACGGACGGTGAAATGAAGATGGACCACTAATTAACCAAGTGACCTCTACAATCTCTAGACTTGTCTCCCTATTTCACATCCTATTTGTTAAACCATTAAGTCAATATTTCCCATTAGCCATTAATTAATATCTTTTCTTAATTTTTATTTTCGGTTGATTACGTCAGTAGTATTATAGATTTTTAAGAATACGAAAACAACTTCTACTTACGATAATTCTATGACACAAATATTTTTCGATATGCGATTCTGAATATACGATATTCCCATAATGGATAAGTTTTCCCCGCAATACGAGACCACGACGGACGATAATATCTGCGCACACCGGAATCTCTAAAAAGCCTTTACATCTTTTAATCTGTAATAACTGCGTTCTCTGGTTTTCGAAGCCCAAACTTTATGTAGAAACCTTTAAACTCTTAACTACTAGCCAAAAATGCTTCTATAATCTTCTCTTAATTAAAACGTTATATTTAGTTTGTGAAAACATGTATAAACCAATTTTCACCTTTGGTGAAGATCAAACATGTTGATATGTTGTATTTTGTTTGGGGCGGTTTAGTAGATGTGAATGTGATCTATCACAATATATAAAATAATAGTTCTATATTATTATAATTATTATTAAAATAATTCTTATTATTTTAATTATTCTTCTTTTCGAAATTTCAAACTTTTTCTCCTCATTTTTATTATTATTTATGTTTGTATCATTTTTATGAGTAGAATCAACGACAGCATAAAACCAAGTAAGATCCTCCAAACATTTTTTTTTTCTCTTTTATATCATTTATGCGTGTACCGTACAAGTCCTAGAATAATAATATTTTATGTATATTTTTATAGATGTAATATATAATGTGTTGTATTCATTATAACCAATATTCTCACATTAATACAACATAAAAAATTTTAGTTTTCATTTTGTTCTATCAAAAATTATGACCCACTAATATAGAAAATTTTCTTTTTAAACGCTTACAACGTTAGTTATTACAGTTATTGTGACAATATAATAGTTAGTTACTTAGTTTATTAATTATGAATTTATATAGTATGATTAAATCATTATAATTTGTGTTTTTTTTTACTTTTTTATGATTTTTAAAATATATTTTTAATATATTAAACCACTCCATTTCTAGGATGCTATCATAAAATCTACCTAAATAATTTATAATAACATTTTCTAAAACTATTTGTGTTATTTTTGTAAAAGAAGTTTTTTTTTGGTGTGGACATTTTGGGATATTCTTCTTTTTTATTTTAATCAAATGAATAGTTTATAATGTGGTTAATTTTAAGTATATAAAATTTTAAACTATATCTAAATAAAAAGTTAAATTTTTAATTTAAAATCATATAATTTGGGACCCAAAAACTAATATCACAATATGTTGATAAGTAAATTATAAAAGTTATATAACAATTATCCACACACAAATTTAAAAATGGATAAGTAAAATAAGGAAACTAAAAAATGTAATGATTACACAACCAAAACTTCTAGAGATTTTGAATGGAACAGAGAGGCTGATGATGATATGTCGGCCCACACCTCCAAGTTGTCTCTTTGATCCCATTGCTTCTCTCATACTTATTCATTTTTTTTTACATTTAATATTTAGTTTTCTTTGTCTTTTTTTAGGTTCTTCTAACAGTTTAATTATTTTAAAATTATAAACTTATTAAAAATTAAGTAGCTTTTAGTTATTAATTTTAAAATGTTGCTTTGTTTTAGAAAATATTTTATAGCTATTTCAGTTTTTTTTTTTTCGTTGTTTGATTTGATAAAGAATTAGTTATTATTCATGAACAAAAGTTCCTAAAAATTATGTATTCATGAACATATACATATATTTATTTGTTCTACAAAAAAGTTTATATTGTAAACTACTAGATTAGGTTATTTATTTAACCGTATCAAACCATATTTCAATAGGTTTCTATATAATTTCATTTTATATCAAACCATAAAACCAAAAAAAAAAAAAAAAAAAAAAAAAAAAAAAAAAAAAAAAAAAAAAAAAAAAAAAAAAAAAAAAAAAAAAAAAAAAAAAAAAAAAAAAAAAAAAAAAAAAAAAAAAAAAAAAAAAAAAAAAAAAAAAAAAAAAAAAAAAAAAAAAAAAAAAAAAAAAAAAAAAAAAACCATAACCAAATATTAAGAAACTGAAAAAACATTTTCAATATCAATGGGCTCAATCAACAAGTTTTACATTTGGGCTTGGGCCTTTATAAAACAATTATCCCCCTTTATTAAAATAAAACACTAAATCCTCCAACAAGTAAAAAAAAAAAAACTCACAATTTATATTTTCTTTGTTATCAATAAAATCGCTTAAGACAAGCCATGAGAGTATCAGTGTGTTCAGGCTTCCCAGCTGAAACTCTAACATAGCCTTTAAGCTCTTCACTATTGTAATGACGAACCATTACACCCATTTTAGCCAAATCTTCTTTCAACTTCTTTGCTTCAATCCCAGATGTAACCTCACATAGAATGAAATTCGAATGGCTCGGATACGGATTCAAGAATGGAACTTCTTTTAAAAGTCCGAAAAGTCTATCTCTTTCGCGTACCAATGCATCTCTAACATCTTCTAAGTATTTCCCATTTGAGAGTGCTGCTAATGCAGCTACTTCTCCTGCAACTGAGACATTGTATGGTTGTTTTGCTCTCCACATGTATTCGATTATACTCAATGGAAATGCTCCATATCCAACTCGAATCCCGGCTAATCCTGAATATGTTATAAGAAAGAACTTTCAGATACAAGCTTTTGTTTATATGTTTTGTTCAATTGTGATTTACTAGTATTTACCAGCTCGCTTGCTAAATGTGCGGAGAACGATTAAGTTATCATACTTCTTCACCCATTTCATCTTTGATTCAACTCCTGAGAATTCTATGTAAGCTTCATCTAGAACAACAAGTATTGGCAACGCTAGAATCTTCAATAGATCGTCCTCATTGATGATACTTTAACAAAATGAAATCGGATTAACAATAATAAAAACAAATCTTTTCTTTTGTGTTAAGAGTTGTGTGTTTACCTTCCATCTGGATTGTTTGGGGAAGTAAGGAATATGCATTTGGGTTTTTCTAGTTCTACAACTTCAGCGATACGATCTATATTCAAGCTGAAATCAGGGTTCCTCGGAACTGTGAAGTAAACAAAGACCAACATTATCCAAGACTACAATATACAGAGCTAGAGATACGAACAGAGTGAAACGAGTTTATTTATAAATCTTTCACCTTTGATAACACCTGCATCATTTACAGCAGCATCAAACACATACATTGAAAAAGTAGGAGGACAGTCTATGATCTTTTCTCCAGGATCCAACACACATCTGCAAACACAAAGCGTAGTCAAAAAAATATATTTTTTAGGTGAGGAAGAAACTTAATACAAGCCAAACCTCATGATCAAATCGATTAGTTCATCAGCACCACAACCAACAAGAATGTATTCAGACTCAAGACCAGAGTCTTGAGCAAGTGCATCACGAAGTCTACGACTTTGTGGATCAGGATAAACATAAGGAAATTTCAAATTACCTAAAGCTTCAAAAACCTACACAGATCATCTTAAAATACCTCAAGTTAGTAAAGACTTATTAACATATTAGTATGAATGAAGAAAAAAAGATATAAACTTGCCTCAGGAGGAGGACCATAAGGGTTCTCATTAGCATCTAACTTAACAATATCCTCAGGCTTTCTTCCTAATTGAGCAGACAATACCTAAATTACAAAAAACAAGTCAACCATAAAGTCAAAATCAAAATTTGAACGAACAGTTTGAGAAATCAAACCTCAAAGGGTAAAATTGGTTGATAAGCAGCTAATTGTCTCAAATGAGGACGAATAAAAGAGTCTCCTTTCATGATTATATTATTGGATTCGTTTACAACTTGAGTTGATGACTTAATACAATAAACCCTATTACGAAATGAGCATAAGGGTTTCTTCAAAAATCGAGACTTTAGATGATTTGAATCTGAAGAATGAATTGTAAACGATGAAGTGGAGTGAAGACTCATCATACCAATCTGTGAAGGTTGTGGAATTAGTTAAATAAGAAAATTACTGATGAATTGAGTGGAAGGTTGAATCTGAGAAAGTGTACCTAAGAGAAAGGTAGGTGGATCAGTGGGTAAAGACACTGAGATTGGATAATCCGGGTCTGTAAAGTCGGGTCGGGTTGATTTGAGTTTTAAAAAATTTGGTAAGTCTTTGTTACTTAATTGTATTTAAAAGTCAAGTAGTATTTATTTTTTAATATCCCGTAGATTTCGGAGAAACTTAAGTCAGTTTTGATTCTTGAATATATGATTTATTAAATACAAAATTATGTAGTTCGAATTTGTTTATATAAACTTTTATTTTTCTTTTTATGAAATTAATAAATATACAACATAACTATGTTACCCTCTTAATTTTAACTTATTTCATTTTCATTATATAAATTCATTACATATTCAAACCGGACCCAATATATTAGAAAGCCGAGGAACCAATTAGGTCCCTAAAATTAATTATTATGAACCACCCAAACTACAAATAACCATTTTATAAAATTACAGAAAAAGTCCTATAACTTATGAATTTTACAAAACACCCCCCCAATTCACAAAAGTATCATGGTGAGATCACCGTGGATGAGTTTTCACCGGCGATCTCTGAGACAAACTCCTCAAAACAAGAAGCTTCTTCAAAACTTTTATCAACATCAACACGTTTGGATTCTTCTTCTTCGCCGGTTTTTTCGATAACTTCTTCCCGCACCCCACTGCCACGGCGGGGCTTTCTTCATATAACAAAGACGGTTTCTTCTCTCCACCGTCTCCGCTACATTCAATCCTCAGACTTTGACTTCTTGGAGCTAGTTCTTCATTGAGATCTTCCCACAACATATCCATTTTCTTCTCTGCTATATCGTCGCTCCAACGTCTTCTCATCTCTACGTACGAGAAACTCTTCATCTGATGGTGATCATAATCTTTCCAACGAGAATTTCCCAGCGAGTTTTTCCAGAGTGGAGGTGAATCAAGACCGGAACGGTGTAGAGAATCATGAGAAGTGAGCGATGGGAAGCTAAAATCTTCAGAGGAAACACTGTTCATAGCCATTTGTAAAATAAAAAAAAAAGAAGAGAGGAGACCAAAGAGACACACAGTTTGTGTTTTGTTAGTGATGTTGGATTCGTTGCTCTGTTTTTTTTTTCTTCTTCAACTGCTACAACATGTTCTCTCTTTTTTCGTGTTGCAGAGAAAGATTTTGGTTTATAAAAAAGCAAATAAATTTGTGTTGACTAACAAATAATCTCTTCTGTGTTTTTGTTTTTTGTTTTTCTTAAACTAAGATATTTTTAGAGATTTTTTATTTTCAATAAGTCAACTGTAATTATCTTTTTAGGTAAGTTTAGAATGTAATAGCCTTGTAGATGCCACACGTACTCAGATTACTCGGTTCAGATCAAAGTTTAATCGGATCGGATCAATGAAAGAAAATTTCGGATTAATCGGATCAAAATTTGTATTTAATCGATTTATTCTATTAAAATTATATAATTTTACTTCAAAAATTAAATTTTAAACCGAATAATCCGAACAACCCGAATAAATTGATTATTTTAAACCTATCCGATCCAGAATCCAAATTATAAATAAAATTATACCGATTAACTTATTAACCATATCCGAATAATCTGAATCCGATTTATTTCGGTTTTTGCCGATCCAATCTGTTTGCCCATGGCTATGTATTCCTCTACTTGTAATTTTAATCAGATTAATAGCTCCGTAAAAAATAATTATTACCTTTACATAAATGAAAAATATATGCAATTGAGTATAGTTTTAAATAAATTATATTGGTTATTATTAATTAGGGTTAAGAAATGAAAGTGACATAACTCAGTTTTGAATTGGACATCTCATCTAACCGGTGGAGTGATTGATTGAGGAAATAAGATGAACATAAAACGTTGTCTCTATCTATTCAAAGTCTTCATTTTAAGTTTATTTTTTTCAAAGGGTTTAAACCAACCAACGTAGACTAAATAAAACAATATGCAAATCTTGAATTAAAATACTATCTTTTAGTTATATGCTTGTAAGACCAAATATTTAAGCAAAACCCAACTGTGTTCATAAAATTTTAAAGGTGACACAAAAGGGTTTATGCGTGGGTATGTGCTAATGTCGTGTGCTTTGAACTCACAGCATATTTACTTACACATTCGAGAAGATGAAGAGATCTTTCATCCTCTTTCCTTGCTCTGTCTTCTTGAACCATCTGTAATTGTTAGATAGAAACCATGGTCCATAATAGTTTTAAAAAATGGTTGATGCTCTGGCTTGTAATTATCGGAAAAGCTTCTAAGGTGACCGGAGAGATTCTTGGCGTCTAAGTGGAATGCCTTCTTCCTCATCATTAAGCTTGCTTAGACGCAATGGTAATATTACTGATGAACCTGCAATAGCATAGGAAATAACAGTTCAGTTGCAAACTCCAGAAGGATACATAAATGAAGTTGAAGGAACTCACCCTCGACCATGTCCTTTGTTCTGTGGAGAAGAAAAGTGCCTGAAAGTATTGTAACAAATCCACAGATTTCTGTGACTATTTGAGTACCGTTTTGTCGATCCCAGTCCTGTTGATTCAATCCAACGATTTTGATTCATGTACTGATGCAACATCTTAATACAAGCATATATACATTTCCTAGGAGAAGAGACTACCTTAAACATGATGACACTGGCCAAAATAGTTAGAGATGTGAACATCACATAATATATAGGAGATACTATAGCTGTATTGAATGTATCAAGAGCCTGCAAGTGAAAAGCAATAATACAAAATACAGTTCTTTAGTAGCCAAACCATGTAGTAACATTAGATGAAGAACGTTTAGCTAATACTTACCTTGTTTAAGTAGTTCAATTGGGTTATCACACAGGTAAGTACGACTAAGGTGAATATCCATGTTTGAGGATAAAATAACTGATTTGTTCCTGAAAATGTCAGCTTTAATGCTATTCCAAGTGCTTTTACACTCATTACCTGTTTCACATGTTTGACGGTATCATTTTCAGATCAAAGGATCTGGTTTTAGAATATATATACAGGACTACAAACTGCAAATATAAGAATACATACCGATAATGATCCCACAAGCGAACAAATGCCGATATAAACCATTACGTTTGTCTGTCCATATTGAGGCACAGAACGAATAACGAGAAACACAGCAGCACCAATTACTAGACTTGCATAAAACATGAATGCTGCAACAAACTAGATGAAGTTAGAAAACTCAATGGAAGAGAAGGGGGAGGGGAAGAAGAATCATGAGATGGTTCAAAGCAACACACCTGGTTCTGTTGCAAGATTCCAAACTTCAATCACAGATTCAATTTGACGTTCTTGAGGGGCATGTAAAACAATAGTCGTCGAGCCAACAACACATAAAGCACAACCAAGAATTCCAAAGATATGAAGTTTCTCTCTTAATATAATATGAGCTAAGACAGCACTGAAATACAGTAAACACAGTCTATATAAGAAAGAAACTGAATATAATAAGAGAGTCAGTTATGAGTAAGTCAATCTTTCACCTGATGATGATACTAACAGCACCAAGAGGAGTAACAAGTATAGCCGGAGCAAATGCATAAGCAGCAAAATTCGCAATCTCACCAAGTAACACTAGAAGTAGCAAAAACCAATGAGCATTACACAATTCACAGAAAACAAAAAGCCAATGGAAAGGAACAAGACTCACTTGTTGTCATGCCGACCCACCAAAGAGGCTCATAAAGATAAGAATAACCACCAACACCTATAAAGTATCAGACTTGAGTTATATATATTCTGAGAAAAACAACATCTATGAAAATGTGGGATATGTAAGTGAGGTTCAACACAAATCTCAAATCTTTTCAACAAAATTTGAATCATGATAAGTTCAATTACAATAAACACAGAGATAGATCCCAAATCTACCAATCATTCAACAATTTTCAAAACTACAATTACAGAAGCTAAATTTTGATTTGAAAACTCAGATTTGATACCTGCCCTAGTTCCAGTAGTCGCAGCATTCTTAAGACCTTTCTTCTTAACAATGAAACTAGCTCCAATAAATAAACTAGAAGATAAAGCTAATACCAAACCCTTAATGTTATCAGATGACATTCCTTTATATGAATCTCTCCAACCTCCTCCACCTGATTCCGCCATTCTTCTTCTTCCTCTTATACTTCAAAACCCTAAATTCGCCAGATCTAAGAGACTTGAGATGCACAGATCGAATCAATTAAGCAGTTTCTGCTACGAAATCAAATCAGAGATTGCTTCAACGGAGGAGAGATGAGGATTTGAGTAAAGCTTTTGGACCAACGAAAAGAAACGCTTTGGAGAGTTAATGACTGACCCTACACGTCATTTTCCGGCGCCACCAAAATATAAACAAAAATAAAATATTACTATTGAATATAATAATTTTGTTTCTTTATTTTTTTAACCCAATTGTTTCATTTAGGCCTGACTATATTATTACTATATAAATGAAATTATTCTTTTTACTATGATTTATAGCTAAATTATAGGCAACTTATAGTTTTAATTATTTTTAAAAGCTAAACCACATTGAATGTTTCTCAAAACCAATTGGTAAAGCTGACTAAATAAACTACATATAGGTCATCTATTTTTTTTTTATATAATAATAGCTCATCTATTGATTTTTTTCTTTCAAAATATAAATTAACCAAAGACGAAAAATTATAATTTATATAATATATCTATTAAATTTTTATATATATTAAATTAAGAAAATAAATAATTTTATGATTTTTGCATATTAAAAACTTAATTTAAAGCTTTAGTTGAAAAATACAATTTTACGGTTTAGATCTCCAATGTTATTTTATTATTCTCCTATAAAATTTTAAGATTTTAGCAGTAAAAATAATATTTTAAAATTTTAAATTTAGTTAAAAATATAATTATAAAATTTTTAAGTTTGAAAAGAAAAACGTTGTTTTAGATATATTGTAATTTTATTGAAAAATTTTATAGTTTTGATAAAAAAAAATGTATTTTCAAAATTTTATGTTGAATTTGATAATTTAAATTTACGAATAATTTCTTGAAACAGTTTATATATTAATTAAAACGTAAAATGAGCTTAATATTAATATTTCCAAACCGGAAGTGTTAGAAGATTATTTAAATTCTGAAATCAAATATACAAAACGAACAGGTAAAGGCCCATAATAATATATACGTAAAGGTAAAGGCCCATATATGACGTTTGGGCATTTCAGGTTAATAGAATTACATATACTGTTTGGGCTACGGCTCATACTATTTAATACGAATTCATAAACTTGTCTACTGAGTCAACAAAACAATTGAATGTTCAATAATCAATATTAACTAATTAATAAGAAGTCCAATTTTTTAAATAAACTAAAAGTCTAAATTCTATTAGCATTAGAAAAAAAAAACTTGACTTCAAAAAAAAAAAAAAAATTCATTAAGAGTAAACAATGGGTTTACAAAAGACATTAAATAATAAGTGAGCTCAAAAATATTCATTTTCCATCTACTACTTATTATTTAAGCAATAATAAAACAAACTACACCTTCTTAAAAAAATTATCTAAAAATATATTATTGTCTTATCTATATAATATAATTTGTCACATTATATATTAACAGATAATATTTTAATAAAAATAATTTAATTATACATTTTAAAAATATAAAATAAAAGTTTAAACTATATATTAAACTATAAATTTTATTTATAAATTATTTATAATTATGTT
>KE159328.1:2796-38914 GCA_000411055.1 Leavenworthia alabamica
TGAGAGTAACAAAAGAAGAAGAAGATGATTTTTGCCGAGAACAAAATGCAGACTTTATACCAAAAGCTCTGTACCATTGAACCGGTGAATTTGATTTAGAATTGAACTGGTCTCTTGAGTTTAAACCGGAAACAGATTTAACCAACTTAACAATCTTCAACTGTCTCTAACCAATCTTCAACAAACTTCAACCATACCAACTGAAATTGAATCAGATCATAACCACATAACAAATCATATAGATGTATGTATGATTATTGTATGTGATAGAGAATCAATATTCTTCAAATTCACACTTTAAAATATAGGCAATTTCACAAACAAAATCAATTTTACTAAAATTTTTCAAATATCCATTTTATCCAAAACTTTTTTATTGTGTTTTTAAAAATGATGAGATATTATTTATTTTAAACTCATTTAATAACAAAAAGGCTTATACTTATTAGCCCAATGAAAAAATATTCAGTAATACACATTTTAAAAAGTTGATATCACAAACTGTTTTATATTTTAGAAAGCAAAAATGATATATTTCAAAATCTACAATTTTTTAACTTACAAATATAGTAGCATAAACAAACTTTTAATTACTTTTAAAGAATGTGTTATCACCATTGCATTAATCCATAATATCAAAATCTTTAAGTTTTAATTACTTTATCTAACAGATAACTTTCTTCACAAAAATCAGTATGAGTTCTTCTCTGGACAACTTGCAATATATTATGTTTTTACTTTATTAAAATGTAAACTTAGTAAAATATTTATATAGTTGAAACGTTTTATTTAAAATAATCAAAAAATAATATGTTAAACTTATATGAAGTGTAAACATAGATTAATATAAATATATGTAAACATAAGTTATATTAAGTATAAACATAGGTTATATTAAGTGTAAACATAGATTAAACTTATATTTTTATTCTTTTAAAATTTAACACTTTATTTTCTGAATCCAAAAAAACAAAATTTATATACATATAATTTTAAAATATTTTTTTTATCAAAAATAGTTAGAAAATTTATATTAAATTTAAACATAGGGTAAATTTTAAATATCTCTTACGAATTAAAATATCAAATTTGATTTATGTTTTCACCATTTTAAAATAAGAATAGAAACGTTTTATAAAATGTTTACAACAACAAAAGTATTAAAATGTTACCGCTGGATAATAATTATCTCATCAGTTATATGAAATAACGCTCATAAAAATTTACATACTACAAACAAGTCATAAAAAATTAACGTTTTTTTAGTTTATATCTCTACGCAACGGTAATAAAGTGTTACATATTTTTTGGGTAATCATTATTATCAGTCTTGTATTTCGTAAATAAGGAACGAAAGAAAGAGAATAAACTATATGAATATTCATATTCATAGTACGAAATTAAAACTTCACTAAAGACATAAACTATTGTATAAAACTTTTAAAAAGAAAGCAAATTCCCGAAAATATAAATTGAAAAAAATCACAAGAGAGATCAATATAACCATGTTTCCTTGCAAGTAGAGTCGCACTGGTTAACAAATCCAAGTGAGTGATCACAAGATAGGAGGCCAACTTAATAACGCATTCGTTTAAAACAATCTGATAAAAACTGATGAAACACTATTACTCGTTCTCCGACAAGACAGGTGAAGAGATTGGACTAGAAGGGTTCTTCTTCTTACCACTAGACAAGTTTGGTAAGTACCTAAAGTAACTCTGTAACTTACCATTCTTCACTAAGTGTATTGCTTCATCAATCTTTCCTTCACCCATCAAACGCTCCACCACAGGTTTGTACATGTTCGGGCGAGAGAGTACCTTGTTTTTGATGGCTTCTTTGGATACCTCAACCGCTTTATCGAGGTCACCTTTCTTACATAAAAGAGGGATTAACAAACAATAAGTCACTGTATCAGGGGTCAGACCATTCTCCTTCATCTCATTGTACCATTTCACAGTCTCTTCGAGGTTGTTATCAGTGCGGTAAGCCGTGATGAAAGCATTATATGTATGAACATCTGGGAAGATCCCTTCGATTTTCATAACATCCATGAGGTTAATAGCATCAGTGAACTTGTTGTTACGAGTCAGACCTCTAATTCTCGAGTTATAACTCCTAATATTGGGAGCAAGATCTTTGGATTTCATCAAATCCCAAATCCTATCTCCTTCAGCAAACAAATCCCTCCTATAAAACTCTTCTAACAGTGTGTTGAAAGTGATCAAGTCAGGCTCAAACCCGTTCTTCTCCAGCTCCTCAAATATGGATAATATATCATCCATAGAGCCTTTACGGCAAAGTGCCTTGATCATGGTATTATATGTTACAAGATCAGGAGTAATACCTAGCTTCTCAGGCAACTCCTTGAAAGCTTTCATAGCCTCATCAAGCTTCCTTGAATTAACATAAGCAGATAAAAGAGCATTGAATGACTTGATAGTTCGTTCACAGTTTAACTCTGGCATTTCATCGAACAGTTTGTGTGCATGTTCTGCCATTCCTGAGTACCCATAAAGAAGCATAATACGAATTACGAAATCCTCGGACTTAATGTCTTCGAATTTCTTCTGGTACTGAAGAACTTCGTCGATCGTGGAGAACTTCTTCGCCTCCCTGAGACGGCGGATAAAGGCACTGTACAGCCCATGTATTTGCCGGAAACTCTCAGACTCGCAAGATCTCTTGAACTTCTCTACTTTCTTCGTTAATTTCGTAGCTACCAATCCCTTCTCGTCATTAGAAGACTTAGTTCCGTCTCCTATAGAGACAGAAGAAGCGGAGGATACCTTCAATTTACTAGGGAATTTGCTGGATTTGGTTTGGTTTCTAGGTTTTGTGGGCTTAGCTGTCGCAACTGAAGATCCTTTGAAGATTCCGTGGAGACGACTGTACAGCGACGAACCCGCCTTGCTCATAGCTTCGTGCAGGTAGAAATGTGAGTGTGAGTGTGAAGGTTTAGGGTTTTGGCACCAGCTAGGTCTTAAGCAGAAAATGCTAAACGAGTTTTGTTTTAACAAAACAGAACAACGTGCCGTTCTACAACGTAAAGGCTATGTGGACTCGTAGCGGTTTGGTGTTTACCAATAGATTGCATGTCGTTTTCGAAAGAGAGTAACTTGTAAAACCACACAAACAAAAATGACAAAACTACAGATAGTGTGCAGTTACCTCAGGACGAATCTTAGAAGGAATATAAACCTCTGATAAAAATGACAGTGAGTGAACTGAGAGTGCTTCTATCTCAAACTTCACTCCTCTTTTCAGCATTGTTTCAAGTTCCAACCTTATACGACCATATCAGGTTTAATCAAAGACTAGATTTGTGTGCTCTATGATGAAATGTGAATACAAAAATGACATGAAAGTTTTGTAGATACCTCCACTGTGGCATTTCACGTTTCAAGTAGCATCTAAGCAACATTGCTTCAGTTCTTTTCTTATCTGTGAGTAAAAATTGTCCCAAAATCAGTGCAAAAAAACAAAGGTTAAAACTATAAGGTGTTGTTTAAAGATCTCTTTACCTTCTTCTGTCAAAGGCAAAAGACACTGTTTAGGAACTTCGTATTTTTCACAGTCTGAAGGAAAAGCTCCCAACCATTTCATATCTGGTGCTCGTAATGACTCTATATCATAGGCCATTTGCTTACAGAAAAACAATGACTATCAACAAACAATGCAAGATGTGAATTTTTCGAGTTCAGTCATCTATATTTTTGTCACAGAATCTAACCATGGAGCCAAAACGGTATGTGGCTAGGATCTCAAAGCCATATGGATCACAGTCTACTAGACAATGCACAGGTAGATGCAACTTCTCCATGAGGAGTCGCAAGAACCTGGAAATAAAGAAGAGTGTTGGATGCAATAGTATTCAAGAACCTAGGATTAAATTATGTACCTTCTTGTTGAGACGTCAGGATAGCCTCTCCCCTGCCAAAAACATTCGTACCTTTGATGTGAAACAAAAAAATGGAAAAGAACCAAAAGGAAAACTAGTAAAAACCGAAATCAGAGCAAATGTAGTGCTTACTGTGATAATGATGCAACGGTTCATCTTACAAAACATATCGTTAGCCAAACGCTGGAATACTATTAAACCATGAATGAAAGTGATTGATCAATTTGGTAGTCATGAAACATAAGAAAAAGGCAATCCCCTGGATATTAGAAGACTAACCTGTTTCTTTTTCTACCACAAGTATATACTCTGCCAAGCTAACAATATCTGTAAGCATGAATATGACATCCAATTATCATTCCTAACACAATACTTGTCAGCTTAGTACTTAGATAACAATTTGGATTCTCTGAAGAACATAAAGGAACTAAAGGAGTAAATACTCTTCACAAATAGATGATACCTTCGACTTCTTCTACAAAAACAGGAACAGGAAAAGCCTGAAAATGAAGTCAATTGCATAGTAGTTACACTTGCTGATGCCAACATAATAAAAAGTGAATCTTATTTTCCAATCTTACAGTATTAAGGTTGTTTAAACAATCAAACTTCCTTCCAGCTTCCCTAAATTTTAACCAACCCATCACCAACCTACAACACAAAAACAAGAATGATGATGTAGATCCCAAAATAAGAACATAACTCAAGATAGAAGCATTATACGCTTACACACCCATTTCCAACAGAAACCTGCAAAATAATCACATCCTGTTTCAGGAATTCACAAGGAAAAATTTAAGGTGAAAGTATTCTCAAAGTACTAACCACATTCAAGTTGTAACGACTACACTGAAAAAGTATGCATATATCACCAATGGCACGGTCTACAAGTGATTGTACTGTGGAGCATAGTAAAGACATTGTTAGTCAAAGTTTAAGAACACAACATTGATGACTAAGTTATTTAGATCATTGTACAACTTAAACCTTTGAATGTTGATGGGTGCATGTAGTATATATCTCTTTTTGATGCATGTCTATTTTCTTGTAGAAGTTGTTGGACTATCAACAATACTCTTAGCAACATATCTAAACCGCAATAAATTGATTGATTACTGGTTTACTCTAACCAGTATAACACTAAATCTAAATCTTACTCACCGATTCTGTAGGTTAGGGTTCTACTCTTAAAAGTGAGAATCTCTTGACCTTTTGGTTTATCAGAGCTGCAAAAGCTATAGAACAGTAGGATCTATACAGCTGTTAATTGCTTGAATCAAGGTAAACCAAAATTTGAAAATGGAGATTAGATAGAGATAAACCAATCTGCTTCTGGATTCATGCAGTAGTTTCTAAATCGATTGATTGAAATTTCTGGAGATCTTCCGTCAGCTAGATCTTTAACGATCGATCGAGTAAATTCTACTCAACACCGAATCATGGTGATGATGAACAACGATGAGTTAGGTGAAGAATAAATTACACATACGATTCGAATTTTTTGGGATTTATGTTACCTTTGATCCTTTGAAGCAAATGATTCGTTTCTGAAATTGGAGATTTTCCCTCCATCTCTTATCTGTATTTTTTTTTTAAACCAATCGACGAAATTTTACTATAGAGAAAGAGGAATAGTACGAAAGGCTTCCCGCTATAAGCTTGAAACAAAAACATGCAACATGCGTGTCGTTTTGTTGCTACTATATACTAGTATACTATATTCCTGGGGTATATGTTCGGGCACGTGAGTTATGTACCAAAATTAACGAATCTAAGCTATACAATTATTTTATCATTTTCTTCTTTATGATAGCTCACTCAATTTAATTTGTATAGAATTTAAAAAATGAATACAATCAAATGCGAAAAGAAAAAATGTTTTGTCAGTGTCATAAAGATAACATTTAAATTGTTTTCTTTCGTTTAATTAGTAAACAAACGCAAAAGCTGTCGCGTCGGTGGTTGGATTTCACCCGGAAATATTCAAAAGTAAAGGCACAGGTTTTAAGATCGTTTTTGTAAAATATTTGAGTAATTTTAAAAGTTAATTTATTATATCAATGGAATATAATGTAACTTATAAAATAAATGAGAGAATTAAAATATAAAGCAAAATTTATTCTTATTCCTCGTGAAATATTACAATTGTAGATGTTAGATCTTATACTAGTCGAGTTTAGTAAAGCTATCAAATAGAGTTTCTTCGTGTTGTCCACCGACAACATAGTCAAGGATACCTTCCGCTGCTACTTTTAAGCCGGCGCCATCACCGGGGATGGTAGATGAAGCTGGAAGGTCAGAGGTGTGAGCGAAGAAGAAAACAGCAGCGAGAAAGAGAGTGGTGGATAGAAACAGCGGCCAGAAGTAAGATAACACGGTGATAAAACCAGGAGAATAAGTGATGAGGGCGACGATGAAAAGAGAAAAAACTAAGGTGAAGATGATTTGGAACTTGAACTTCAGAAGCTTCTCCCGGAACTCCATCTCCGATCACAGATTAAGTTCTGTGTGACTTTGTGTTAACACGAAGGAGATATCTAAGAGAGAGAGAGATAGTAATGTAGTCACGATAGTCTCTGACGCTTCTTAGTGTGTATTGTATATACGTTAAAAGAAATATGAAAGATTCTCTTCTGACAAGTAAAACGTCAAAAACATGTTATAACCTATAGTTTTTATTTTTCTTTTGTTACAGTTTATTTGGAGGTTTTTATATGGTATAGTTAGGGAACGAGTTTTAAAATCATATTGCTTTGCTTTAAATATAGTATCGTAGTTATTTTGTAAATTTGTGTATAAATTTGATAAAGGGAATTTTATGTATACTTTGTTTGGGAATATTAAGATTATTTCTTATGAATATAAATTTGTGTTGTAAAAGTCAAAAGAATGAAACATTTTCTGACAAAAAATAGTAGATCGTACAAAGATAAAATTAGTGATAAGATATATATTTCAATTCAATATGATTTTGTCCGATTCGCATTATTGATTTTATCAACTTTATTTTCAGGCCGACAAAACAGATATGGGCCTTTAAAGCCCATATCACGGTAAATATAAATTGATTGTGAAGAAAAATAAAAAAATATTAAATCGAAGACTTGTTTTATTTTCTACTACTTCTCTCCTATCTCGGAACGCGCCTAACCGAGTTCTCTCGTTCTTAGCTCGATCTTAGTTGATTTTGGTATCTCTGATTGGAATTAGGGTTTTTTAATTTCTGAAAGATGACGACTGCAGCACGACCTACGTGGGCACCTGCTAAGGGAGGTAACGAGCAAGGTGGTGCTCGGATCTTCGGTCCATCTCAGAAGTATTCGTCTCGTGATGTCGCCGCTCACACAACTTTAAAGCCTAGGTAAGCTTTCGATCGCAACTAATTTATCTTCCTTAATTCGATATGGATCCGAGTACATCTGAATTCGATCGAAATTATCTTTGATTGAAGAAATTTTACAGATATCTAGGGTTTGATTGCAATAGACTGCTAGGGATTTCTTATATCGTTAGTATAGTTGCTTGTTTGTTGTAGTTTTGATGATCAAGAGTAATAAATTATGCAGCTGTGTAAGAGATTTTGATCTTACAATCATAACGTGTCTTGTTTGGTAGGAGGGAAGGTCAACACACTCAAGAGGAACTCCAGAAGAAAAATCTTCGTGATGAGCTTGAAGAGCGTGAGAGGAGACATTTCTCATCTAAAGACAAATCTTACAGTGGTAGGATACTAAATTTCAATATTTTTCAATACGATTTGGCTAAGCTTATATACTTGTTTTGAAACTATATGATCTTGACTGATGAGTTATTGTGTTTTTCATTAGATGATAGAGATCGTAGAAGAGGAAGTCAGCTTTTACTAGAAGGTTAGATAAAATCATTTTTTTTTAATTATCTGTCATGATTGATTAGATATCTTCTAATGTAGATGCTCACCATGTATCTAGGTTCTAAAAGAGATCCTGAAGATCGTATTGTTCCTCGCAGTATAGATGCTGATGATTCTGATGTTGATATCAAAAGTGACGATGATAGGTTTGTATTCTTCATCTCTTTCATTCTCTCTTTGATGTTCTTTATTTGTTGTGCTTTTAAATTTGGCTAATAGTATTAAGGTTGGTGATGGTACCTCATTGCTTCAAAATCATATCTGACTCATAATTCTCTAGTTCCTTCAAAATTATCTTACGATTTGTATCGTCTTTGTTAGTGAGGACGAAAGTGATGATGATGACGAGGATGACACTGAAGCTCTTATGGCTGAACTTGACCAGATAAAGAAAGAAAGAGTTGAGGAAAGGCTCAGGAAGGTAAGATTGCTTATATCTATAACGGTTCTACTCAGATTACTGTTAAAAAAATGGTTGTTTAACATAAGGAAGATTTGTTTTTTTGTTATAGTTAATGTTCTTCAGTTTTGGTAACATATATATCACACTCATTTTCCAGGAAAAGCAGCAGCAAATGGAAGAACTAAACGCCAAGGAAGAGGAACTTCTAAAAGGAAACCCACTGCTTAATGCTCCAACATCATTTAATGTCAAAAGAAGGTTATCATCATCTTTTGAAAATCTTGTTTCTTCATGAATCTTTGGATTATATTAAATTAGTTTGGTCTTGTCAGGTGGGATGATGATGTTGTATTCAAGAACCAGGCACGTGGTGAAATGAAAGCTCCTAAGCGGTTCATCAATGATACAATCAGAAATGACTTCCACAGAAAGTTCCTGCACAGATACATGAAGTGATTGAATAATATATGTGTTATTGCTACTTTTATTATCTGTATGATGATTATGAACTAAGGCTTATGATGTATCTGTACTCAGACAACTACTGTTTTATGCTTTATATCAAAAACATATACATTTGGCTTTAATTATCGGTAATTAAAAATGAACATAGAGTAAAAAAATTTCTAAAATGTTAACTAGAAAAATAATTACGTGTAAGGTTTATAACCTCTGAAGTGAACTCATTTCTATCTATTTTTGAAATGAGAAACGATTTAACTGCCAATGAAAAAACGACAACCTCGGATACTCAGAACATCAACACGGTTATATAGAAAACTTCTATTTTTAGAAACACATTTCTACATTAACTTTCTTCTTTAACTTAAAAAAAAAAGCTTTTTTTGTACAGTTTACAATTCAACCTATTTTTAGAGTTTTCTCTAATAGTAAAAAGGTTGAAACAAAGAAGAAAGAGAAGAAGAAGAAGAAGAAAATGGAAGGGAAAGGGGAAGAACCAAAGAGGATGAGGATGATAATGAAGATCAAAGCTAAGGAGACAGAAGATATAAGCCAAGAAGACATTAATAAACAAGAAGCTTACAACATGTCTGCACGTGCACGTGATGGTATTGGTTCTGTCGGAATTGGTAAGTCATCGAGCGTGAAACAAAACTGTTTATGCGCACCAACCAAACACCCTGGTTCCTTTAGGTGCCGTTACCACCGTCGTAATGCAGGTCTCGGCATGTCACGTGGCATATCCGTGCCAGCTAATCTTTCCATGTTGGCTGGAGGTGGCTCTAATTCTACCTCTCCCATCTCTCGCGATTAATATTATTTATTATTTGTTTCTTCTCAATTTCAATGTTTTGTGTATATTCAAACAAAAATTGCTTAAGTAGAAAAATATTTTGATATTCACTTTACTGTTTGCATAAATGAAATAATTTCAAGCTTGGAGATTCATGAACACAGAGACCTGTTTTGTTTTCAAATCTTGTCACAAAAGAAAAAAATCATTACATGAGTATAAACATGTTATATATCTAGCTGCTTTTATAGACAGATTTGATATTTACTTGTGCATTCAATACTACTATGTGATATTTAAATTATTTTACCTTGCCTTCGCGGTTAGTTTAGTAAAAATATCTGATAGAAGAGGGCCACGCTCAATAACTATAAAGTCTCTTTATGGCCCAATTTCTTAACAATTTATTATGGGCCTCATGTAAACGATGTCGTTTTGGACCGGTGATAAAGATAAAACCCTAAGCTTTAAACCTTATTGATTCAAAAAGTGTCCTTCCTCCAAAGCAGCCGCAGCAGCTCCTCCGTCGTTCCCATCAGATTTCAATCAGAGAATTTGGTAAATCTTTCAATAATTTATTTTTGATTATTGATAATTAATTGTTTACAAATTCTCATCAAATTAATTTTATATTATATCAAATTTTGATTTTTCCTGAGATTTTTGTGTTTTGATGTATGTCTAATTTTATAGCTGTGTAGGTTATAATCACTACTGAAGCTTTAATGGCAGAGTCTACTCAGATGGAAATTGCGACTGCAACAGTAACTTCACCACTACCACCAAAACCAACCTTTAAGCCATTAAAAGCTCATGAAATCTCTGATGGTAAAGTCCAATTCAGAAAACTATCTGTACCACCAAACCGTTACTCACCTCTCAAGAAATCTTGGTTAGACATCTACACACCTATTTACGATCAAATGAAGATTGACATTAGGATGAATCTCAAATCTCGAAAAATCGAACTTAAAACCCGAGCCGACACTCCTGACATAAGTAACCTTCAGAAATCTGCAGATTTTGTTCATGCTTTTATGTTAGGTTTTGATATCCCTGATGCTATATCTCTATTGAGAATTGATGAGCTTTATGTTGAGTCATTTGAGATTAAGGATGTGAAGACATTGAAAGGTGAGCATTTGTCTAGAGCTATTGGGAGATTGTCAGGGAAAGGTGGGAAAACAAAGTTTGCTATTGAGAATTCGACTAAGACTAGGATAGTGATTGCTGATACTAGGATTCATATATTGGGAGCTTTTTCGAATATTAAAGTTGCGAGGAATTCGCTTTGTAGTCTTATTATGGGATCTCCTGCTGGTAAAGTTTACTCTAAGCTTCGTTCTGTTACTGCTAGATTAAATGAGTAGTTGTTTATGTCTGGTAAGGTTTTGGTTCTGTAACTTTGTTTTGAGTTATTTTTTGTAGTGAAAATTTTGCAGAACACACAATGTTTTTTTTTTCTTCTTAGAAAAGTTGTTGAATGAAACCTATGTGTTGAAGTCTCTGATGTTACATTTGTATTAGGCCCTGGCAAAAAAAACCGACTGAACCGAATTTTTTTTAAACCGAATGGTAGAAATTTTTTACTAACTTTGATTTTTAATAAAAACTGAACCGAATTGAATAAACCAATTTTTTTATATATTCTATTTTACTGTTTAAATATTTTTTTGGTCAATTAACATTAAAATTTATTTAAAACAAAATTATCATTTATTTTTTTAATAAAATTAAAATTTAGATTTTATTTTGGAAAAATTATATAAATTTTAAACAATAAATATTAAAACCAAACACTTTATACTAATTTCTAACCTTAAATAATAAATTATAATATCTAAATCAAAATTCTTAATCCTAAATAATAAATATTAAACTCATATACTAAATAGTAAACCCTAACCTTAAATATTAAACCCTAATCCCTATATAATAAATATTAAAGCCAAACATTATATATTAAACTCTAATATTAAATTAAAAATATATATTTTTTATAAAAAATGTAATTTTTAATTAAAAATAGTATTTATGTCCAATTAGAAAGTTAATGTATTTTTGCCAAGAAATTACATTTGATGGTTTTAGAGAGAATTACTCTATTTTTATGTGTTTATTTAATTACTTTTATCTTAAATCGAACTAAATTTAAGAAATTAGAACCAAAATGTTTTTTATACACAATCGGAATTTTTTTCAAAAATCGAAACATAAATTTGAAACCAATAGAACTTTTTTAGAAAAAGCGAATTTTCGAATTTTAATCCGAACTAACCGAATGCCCAGATCTAATTTGTATAAACCATGGATCATGGATTTATCTTAGAAATCGATTTTTTAGCTCAAAAGCTGCGGAGTACGGAGGACTTCATTAACTTAAAAAATATATGACGAACACGAGTCATATACGTTACTGTTTTTTTTTTGTATCTAAGTAAATACAATATTGAAAACAATAAATCATAAGCTAACAATATCGGGAAAACAACACTAAGAATTGTTTGCTATATAACCAACCAAATTCGATTTCAAAAGATAAAACACCGATGGAGATCAGAGCTAGTTATTAACAGCTGGAGCTGAGAAACCGTAACCGCGACGTCCTATGCCTCCGCCGCAGTTAAATCTATGATCGCATTCGAGATTGACGGAATTGTGGATCTTGTGAAATCCATCTTTAAAGACGCCAAATCCAAATACAAACCCAATCGCGATCACCACTAGAACCAAACATGTGCACAGCATACAAATCCGTCCACAACACATCTTCTTCTTCCACCTCTGTTTAAATTTGTCGCCGGAGATTCCTAGATTCGTCTTCGATTTAGGTTGAAATGGAGAGATTTGTTGTTTAAGTTGGCGAGAAACGTTGTTTAGTGGGGACGTTACTCCTATTTCTTCCCTTTTAAAGCTAATCAAAATTCCAAAGACCAATTTAGGTAACGGTCTTCTACTTCTTTACAGCTAATGGGGCCCAATGGGGAATATCAAGGCCCAATTTAGTAAAATCTGAATTTACACAAAACCGTCCTCATATTTTAACTATATACACGATTATTCCCCTTAACTTGTTATTATTGAGATTGTACCTTAATTTATTCATTTATTTAGACTACTAGTCTCTCTCCACCTGTTCTCACACTCTCAAGTCTTCATCAATCATCATCGTCTCTATTATGGTTTTTTTCTTTCTGTTTCTGTGACTATCAGATCCGCTTAGTCTTCTTTTTGTGGAATCTTTTCAAGGAGCTCTGCTTTTACATATACCTCTTTATTGATTGATTGCACAAACCCTAGCTTCGGCGATCTTGAATCTGCACAAATCTCTATGGCGTCTTCATCTGGTAACACGAACCTTCAGAATCCTCCACCGTTTGATCTTGGTACTTTATTCAAACCTTCATCAATCCCTTTTCCTACACCGCCGGCATCTTATCCTCCGCCCACTGGTCCTTTTCTTCATAATCAGCAGTTTCACGCGCCGCCGGGTTTATCCCCTCAACCATCGCAACAAGATTTGCCTTCCGCTACTAACTTGCATCCACAGAGATCACTGTCTTATCCAACGCCACCACTTACTCCCCAATCTCCCCGTATGAATCACAATCCCGGAACTCACATCCTTGCTCTACTCAACAATAACAACGGTGGAGGTGCCGTGGTCAACCAAGAGCCGACGCATCAGCTCCCGGTAGTGAGTCCGCACGAGATCTCTCGGCCTTTTCCTGGCGGTTCAGGTCCTATTCGTGTACCGAGCTGTAAGCTGCCTAAGGGCAGGCGGTTAGTTGGTGAGAACGCAGTGTATGATGTAGATGAAAGATTACATGGTGTGGTTCCTCCGCAACTGGAGGTGACTCCGATTACCAAATACGGGTCAGATCCTCAGCTTGTAGTGGGTCGGCAAATCGCTGTGAATAAGGTCTACATTTGTTATGGATTGAAAGGAGGAAACATTAGGGTTCTTAATATAAACACTGCATTGAGGGCTTTGTTCAAAGGTCATTCTCAGGTAGTTTTCCAACTCTGGAATTTGTGATTTACGTTTTAATCATAAGCATGAAACTTCAGTTTCTTACTCATTGCTTCTAATTACGTGTTTGTGTACAGAGAGTGACGGACATGGCTTTCTTTGCTGAGGATGTTCATCTGTTGGCTAGGTAATGTTGTCTAATTCTACGGATATGGAATCCATATAGGCTCATTCGATTCTTCTTTATGTGTTTGAGGTTTTTTTTTAACATTTCTTTTCATATTTTTTTTTCTATTTCTTTCAACAGTGTTAGCCTAGATGGAAAAGTTTACGTGTGGAGAATTTCTGAAGGGTCTGAGGAAGATGATCAACCCCAGATTACTGGAAAGATAGTTCTTGCTCTGCAGATTTTAGGAGAGGAAGATACCAAACATCCGCGTGTGTGTTGGCACTGCCACAAACAGGTAGTTGAACTTATTTCTTTGGTTATGATAAGCTGCATATGTTTCTTCTTAAATCAAGCTTCCTTTTCAAGTTTACTCTTTACTTCTGATTGCCGAAAATCATTTTTTTCAGGAAATTTTGGTGGTTTCGATTGGTAAACATGTGCTGCGAATTGATACTACCAAAGTTGGCAGAAGTGAAGTATTTTCTGCTGAGGCACCTATCCAGTGTCCCCTTGATAAACTGATTGATGGTGTCCAGATTGTGGGTAAACATGATGGAGAAGTTACGGATTTGTCAATGTGCCAATGGATGACCACACGCCTGGTTTCTTCTTCAGTTGATGGCACGGTTTGTGTGTTCTTTTTTATCATTTTACTTCACTTGACTCTTCCTCTTTTTGTCAACCCTTTTCTTTAAACCTTTCTGAAAATGAATGATTGCAAAGTACTCAATTTCAAACTCATTACATTGCCAACTTGCCTTAGTATGGTGACATTTGACATTTGCTTAATTGGAACTAGTCAGCCTCATTTGTTTGGTTCTGCTACTGCGTTTGACATTCAATTACTATTCTAGCACATTTTGAAATTTTGAAGGTTAACCAAGTTTCATGTCTGACATGCACTATGTATTGTCTCTTTTCAACCAAGACACATTTTGCAACAGTTGGTATTTGTGTCGGTGTGTCTCACTCCTCCTCCTTTTCTCATAACTACCCTGCAGATTAAGATATGGCAAGATCGTAAGGCACAACCGCTTGTACTTTTGAGACCTCATAATGGACATCCAGTCAATTCAGCCACATTTGTGACATCCCCTGAGAGACCTGATCATATCATACTTATCACGGGGGTAACATTCTTTTATCAATATTACTAACGTTTAGAGCTGTATCTAATGCGTTAAATTTCCCTACTGTGTTGAGTTTACATTTAATAATCGTGGCTACTCGTTTTGCTAAGTTACTAACTCGGATATTGTTGACAATCTTCTTCTCAAAGGGTCCTCTAAATCGAGAAATGAAAATTTGGGTATCATCTGGGGAAGAAGGGTGGCTTCTACCTGCCGATGCTGAATCATGGAGGTGTACCCAGACACTTGACTTGAAAAGTTCATCTGAGCCACGGGATGAAGATGCATTTTTCAACCAAGTCATAGCATTATCTGAAGCAGGCTTACTTTTGCTTGCAAATGCGAAAAGGAACGCTTTATATGCCGTGCATTTGGACTATGGTTCTTCTCCAGTTGATACGCGTATGGATTACCTGTCAGAGTTTACAGTCACTATGCCTATATTGAGTTTTATTGGGATCAATGACCCACCAGAAGAACCCATTGTTAAGGTTTATTGTGTTCAGACTCTAGCAATCCAGCAATATACATTAGACTTATGCTTGTGCTTGCCACCTCCTGGAGAGATTGTGGGTTTAGAGAAGTTAGATTCTAGTGTATCGCGAGAGGCATATTTTGTTGAGAGTACGTCAGAACCAGCTGAGATTAAGCTTACAGAATTACCTTCAGTTTATTCAGTGCCAAAACCTTCTATTCTAGTGAACAGATCAGAAAGTGCTAATACGTTGAGTTTTCCAGCGGGTTCTGCATCAGCGGAAAACACAAATGGTGAACCTAAAACTTCTGTCCTGCCATCCGAAACCAGTGGTGCAGGTTTTGCGTATTCTACTTCACCCCAACTTCCTCTAAGTCCCAGATTATCTAGAAATGTTTCTGGATATCACACCCCTGTAGACTCTGTTGAGCCAGTACTATCTCATCATGAGCTCGGTGGCAAAGCACCTTCTGGTGATTATTCTGTTGATAGGCAAATGGATACTGTTGGAGAAAGAAATTTGGATGTTTCATCCATTGAGGAAAGCTCAAGAAGCAAGGACACAAATGTTACACCTGATGATGATGTTTCTGGGATGCGAAGCCCACCAGCTTTTTTCAAACACCCCACTCATCTTGTAACTCCTTCAGAGATATTGATGGGTGTTGGTGTTTCGTCTGCTGAAGCCTCCAGAGAAAGAGATACAAATATTCAAGAGATGAATAATGGTGCTAGAGGCACAGAAGTGGAGGTGAAAGAAGTAAGTGAAGCAAGGCCGTCACAGTGTCCTGGATTGTCATCTACATCCTCCAATGTTGCTAATCTTGCTGATACATACAATGAGCAAACTCAGAGCATAAGTCATCCCATGACAGATTCACTTCCTCAAACTGAGAGTCACACTTCAGAAAATAGAGAAAAAATCTTCTGCTCTCAGGCTTCGAATCTCAGCACTGAGATGGCAAGAGACTGTTATCCTAGCACAGAGCGAACTTTCATTCCAAGGGAATCTATGGCTTATGGACAACCTTTACAAGCTGGGGATGAAAGTGGTCTTGACTCGAGAGGTGTGTCTGTAAAGCTTCCTGAGTCGGGTTCATCTAGTGGATTTCCACAGTTGGCAGCTACAAATGGCAAAGGAAAGAAACAGAAGGCCAAAAGCTCACAGTGTCCTGGATTGTCATCTACATCCTCCAATGTTGCTAATCTTGCTGACACATACAATGAGCAAACTCAGAGCATAAGTCATCCCATGACAGATTCACTTCCTCAAATTTTTGCTTTGCAAGAAACAATAAATCAGGTTACATTTTGCTTAACAGTCTTTGGTTTATACACTTTCATCATTTGATTGCATACACAATTGAATGTTACCTTTGATTTGGCATGTTATATGCTCGTTTGTCATGTTAGTTTTGAGAAAAAGAAATTGTAATACATACATAACTGGCACTTGTCGAGGATAGGTTATTACTTTTCTTCTTAAGACGTACCTTGCTAATGTTTTTTGTTGAATTGGCACATTACTCCCTTTTCAGATAATGGTTTCGCAGAAGGAGATGCAGAGACAACTATCAAATGCTATTAATGGACCTATCATTAAAGAAAGTAAAAGACTAGAAGTGGCTTTAGGGCGAATGATTGAGAAATCTAACAAGTCAAATGCTGATGCTCTTTGGGCCCGTATCCAAGAGGAGAATGTTAAGAATGAACAGGCATTGTGTGACCATACTCAGCAAATTGTGAATGCAATGACAAACTTCATGAGCAAGGAGTTAAATGCCATGTTTGAGAAAACGATAAAGAAGGAATTTGCTGCAATTGGTCCAGCCCTAGCACGTGCAGTAACTCCAGCTATTGAAAAAACGTTGTCTTCAGCAATCACAGAGTCCTTTCAGGTTAGAATTTTAAGAGAAATGTAGAGCTATTCTTGAGAAGGTTCATTGTTGAAAAGAGCGCTGCTTTCTCTTTTATACAGAGAGGAGTTGGTGACAAAGCAGTCAATCAGCTGGAAAAATCTGTTAATTCAAAGCTTGAAGCAACCATTGCTAGGCAAATTCAAGCCCAATTCCAAACCTCTGGCAAGCAAGCCCTCCAGGTAAATTCAAGTTTCTCCTCGTTATATAGTACTTTATAGAAATGTCTGCAAGTTTGTCTGAAACGGAGTTGATCTCTTATATATCTGGCATTTATAAATTTCAGGAAGCTCTTAAGTCAGGTCTAGAGTCCTCAGTCATACCTTCATTTGAGAGGTCATGCAAGAACATGTTTGAGCAAGTAGACTCAGCCTTCCAGAAAGGGATTGCTGAGCACACAAGCGCAGCCCAGCAACGGTTCGACTCTGGACACTCTCAGCTTGCTCATACTTTACGGGTATGATGAAAAATCATTCTTCTTACAGCACTGTTATGGTTGCAATTCCACTCGTAAATTATTTCCTCTTTCTAATGCCGCTGCTCGTTTTACAGGAAACAATTACTTCGGCGTCGTCAGTCGTTCAAGCCTTAAGTCGTGAATTAGCCGAGAGTCAAAGGAGTCTCTTAGCTCTAGCAACTGCTGGATCAAATCCGGGTGGGTCAAATCCCTTGGTTACTCAACTAAGTAGTGGAGCTCTGGGTGCTCTTCTTGAAAAGGTTTGCACATCTCTAACCATGAATCTTATTATCAACTGTGTTTGTCTAGTGCAGGAGCATTGTAAGGTATCCTCCTAGGTGGTTTGTAGAGTCGTAATGGACTCTAGTGCTCAGCAATAATAGTTGAGCTGGTTAGCTAGAGAGCTAACAGCTTAAAAAAAAGGTTTAGGTAGAAGGGTTGGGCATTCTGGGTTGGTCTAGGTTCTTGGCTTGGGCTTAGGAGAGTTTAGTGTGCTCTCGAATTCACCTTGGGGTTTATATTTGGTTGTCCAGTTAAAATGAAGCTTCGATTGTTTCAGGTTGAAGCACCTACGGACCCAACAGCAGAACTATCAAGGTTGATATCTGAACGCAAGTATGAAGAGTCGTTCACTTCGGCTCTACAGAGAAGCGATGTCTCTATAGTATCATGGCTTTGCTCACAGGTGACATATTAACATATACTAACCATTGGGTTTTACATATTGATCCAATGACATTGGTTGTGCTGCCATTTCAGGTGGATCTTCGTGGACTACTTGCAATGGATCCTCTTCCACTGAGCCAAGGAGTTCTTCTTTCACTGCTGCAACAGCTAGCCTGTGACATCAGTAAGGACACATCTCGTAAGCTAACTTGGATGACTGATGTGGTAGCAGCCATAAACCCAACAGACCAGATGATTGCAGTCCACGCTCGCCCAATCTTTGAACAAGTCTATCAGATTCTACACCATCAGCGCAACACACCGGGAAGTGATGTAACAGCTATTAGACTTATAATGCACGTCATAAACTCCATGATTATGGGCTGCAAATGACATCATCTATATCTCTCTCCCTTCTTGTTCGTTGCTTATATAAAAAACATAGGAATACACAAATCACTACTACTCTTTCTTGTCTCTCTCTCTCTTCATCTGAAGAAAATATTTTGTAAAAGCCAAATCAATGTTTGGATTAAAGCTGTAAACACTTGTACAAAGTTCTTAAATTTACAACTGATGATGAGAACAGGAAGGAACATTGAATTACTTCAAAAGGATTAATGCCCATTCTTTATTATTTAATAGTAGCTGCTAGTTTCTTTGTACACCAAGATCCTCAAGGTTAGAGTACAATTACTCTGATCATGGCTTGTCATTGCTTCTTGATATAGAATTTATCTCTTTACTGCACATAAGAACAGTTTGGTGACATTTTTCATATTTGTCTTTTTTTTGGTAGATGGTCATAAGCCCGAGGAAGAGTGTGGTGCGAAGCATTAAAAGAAGCTGATGATCGAACTGTTGGTGGGTCAGAGATTACGACATTCGCACAACAGTTGTTTTGTGGCTTTATATATAATATATTTTATGTTTTGCAAACATAAGGTCGTTGTAGTATAGTGGTAAGTATTCCCGCCTGTCACGCGGGTGACCCGGGTTCGATCCCCGGCAACGGCGTTAATTTTTTCCGTCGTTTATATATAATGGGCCATTTTTGTGCCTTCAAGCAAGTCTATTAGCCCATTTATATGAACCATCCTAATAATCTGAAAAGGCTCGGACAGACATCAACAATAAATCCACGGGCCTAATATATGTCTATCACAAACATGTATATTTTGTCTTCAATCTCTAAACTTAAAAAATCTATGCACATACGGAGAAAGGAAAATATGTTTGAAATGACAAACTTGTCCTCATAACGAAACTAAATTTCCTTATATGTTAAGCAAGGGTGAATCTGTCATAAACTCTCAAAATCTAATCATGTAAACGTATAGATAATGGTTAATTAACCAAAGCATTCAAAGGATTAATACTTTAATAGTTTCTGATATTACTTATAAAAAAACAACGAACCGTTCCTTTCTAGTTTTTACTGATCTTTACGTTTTTGTTTTGGTTCTCTGACGGCCGATTCCGTCGCCGACCTCATAAGATACCTCTCGAATTTTCAATTAGGATTTTGTTTCTGGATGATTAACTGAAAATTTCTGATCTATAGATCGGAAACAAAACAAACAATTCGTTTTCGTTTTATTCATTTGCCAAACCTAGGGTTTGTTCCTTGATCTATATTCTCGTATATGTTGTGATTTGTGTTTGAGCATCTGATTTAATTGTTCCATATTTGAGTTTTCTCCAATTTTTGTAGGCTTTGGTGTATAGGCTTCCGAACTGGTTATTTTTTTTTCTAATTTTGTGAGTGTATCTACGTAACTGGATTATTGTGCAAAGTTCTGTGAATTCGATTAGCGTAGCAAGACTTTGAGATAATTTCATTTTCATCATGAATTGTATAATTAAGCCCTTGTTATTGATAGAGTTTCTTAGATATGGTCTTTAATTGAAGCTTTGATATGCAAAATTTCTATAATTAAGCCCTTGTTATTGATAGATTTTCTTAGATATGGTGTTTAATTGAAGCTTTGATAATATGGATATGTGTTATATATATATATATATGTGCAGGTGCCTTTATCTGTTTTACCAAATATGTCCAATTATCAAGGAGATGATGCTGAGTACATTGAAGATGTCGATGATGAGATGGAAGATGTTGATGATGATATGGATGATGAGTTTCGTGGTGATGATCTTGCTGCATCAGATTCTGATGTTGATGAAGTTGACTACTCGGTAAGTATGCTTCATCACTTACTTTCTCTTCTCCATTTTTTCAGCTTTGTTTCTTATGTTATTGTTTAATGGTTTCAGAATAGTAAAATAGCTGACACCTCGGCAGAACAAGCTCGGAAAGGGAAAGATATCCAGGGGATTCCTTGGGATAGGCTTAGTATTTCTAGAGAGAAATACAGACAAACTAGATTAGAGCAGTATAAGAATTATGAAAATGTTCCTAACTCTGGAGAATCATCAGAAAAAGTAAGGCTTATCTTCTCCGAAACATCATTTCTGATAGTGTTCATGTTAGCCTAGTTACCTAATACATCATTTTTATACGGATTCAGGTTTGCAAGGTCACCAAAAAAGGAGGACTTTTCTATGACTTCTGGCGGAATTCAAGATCTATTAAATCTACTATACTTCATTTTCAGGTTTTTTTTTAATTAAAATTCTCTAATTTGAATATTGAAAGTATTTTTCTTTGTGATTCAGTTTGACATGGTTTGAGGACATAACATTTATCTATTACTAAAAATTTAAGAATCTTCTTAACTTTGTTTCATAGTTGAGGAATTTGGTGTGGGCAACTTCCAAGCATGACATATATCTTATGTCAGATTTCCTGGTTACACATTATTCTTCTCTGACAACGGAAAAGCATGAAGTTCTCAATGTTCATGGTCATGTTGCACCATCCGAGGTTAGTTTTTGCAACAATGTTAAAGTTCCACTGTATTGTGTCCTGAACGTTTTATTTGTTTGTTTTGCTGCATTTAGAAACATCCTGGAAGTTTGCTGGAAGGATTTACGCAGACGCAAGTGAGTACACTTGCAGTAAAAGACGACTTTCTTGTTGCTGGCGGATTTCTGGGAGAACTTATTTGCAAGGTAAGTCTAAGTTTACTGATTAAGGATTAATCACATTATCTATGTGCATTCTCATTAATAAGCTTCGTCTGTTTCCAAATTTTTCAGCATCTTGATAGACCAGGTGTCAGCTTTTGCTCTCGTACAACTTATGATGATAATGCTATTACCAATGCTATTGAGATCTACAACAAACCCAGGTTTTTACTCAGCCGTTTGCTATAGGAGTCCCACATAAAGTTTATAGAGTCAGTGCTTCCAACTTAGTTTTTGTCTTCTTCTTACAGTGGTGCTCTTCATTTTACTGCCTCTAATAACGACGGTGGTGTTAGAGATTTTGACATGGAGAGATACCAGCTTGTTAAACATTTTCGCTTTCCATGGCCAGTTAATGTAAAAGTCCTTGCTTCTTTCTTGGTTTTGCTTGTTATTTAACATAACTCTTGATTTTTTACAAAGCTCGAGTTAAAATTAGGCTTTTAAAACCGCTTTTTTAAATCTAGTTTACCAAATCCAAGTGATAAATGTATTTGTGCTTTTAAAGTATATAACATAAATGGTAATCTTTTGGTTTTGTATTTGTTGCTACAGCATGCATCTTTGAGTCCTAATGGTAAATTACTAGCTATTGTTGGAGACAACCCAGAGGGCCTTATAGTAGACCCCAACACTGGAAAGGTACATATTCTCATGGTCTTGAAAATAAACATATGAAAATGTTTTGTCACCACACATGCTTTATAATGCCAAATATTTGGAATTACGTCTGCAGACGCTGGAGACACTGTCAGGACATTTAGACTTTTCCTTTGCATCAGCCTGGCATCCGGACGGAATCACTTTAGCAACGGGTAATCAGGATAAGACTTGTCGTGTATGGGACATCCGTAAGCCATCTCAGTCCGTCGCTATATTGAAGGGTAACCTAGGAGCAATCCGGTCAATTCGTTACACATCTGATGGAAAATACATGGCCATGGCTGAACCGGCTGACTTTGTCCATGTTTATGATGTCTCAAATGGGTATGAAACAGAGCAGGAAATAGACTTCTTTGGGGAGATCTCTGGAATATCTTTTAGTCCTGACACAGAAGCCCTCTTCATTGGGGTATGGGACCGTACTTATGGTAGTCTCATTGAGTATGGTCGGCGCAGGAACTATTCATACCTAGATTCATTTCTTTGAGCAAGAAGAGAAAGTATACACAAACCTATCCGAGAGAAATGAAACAGAAGCAAAACATAGTTATAATGGATCTCTTAAAGGTGTAAAATGTAAATGATGTGTTGTGCAAATGTTATTATTAGTGTCTTTTATCGTTGTTTCCTTATGTTTAGTCTCCAAAGAGTTCAAGCTCAGTTCAAGACATGTACTGAAAGGGTTGGTGAGATGGTGCTGCAACTGTATCTAGGTTCGAATTTTATGATTTGGTTTCAATTTATATCTTTCGGATCATAATGATAAATCACATTTTTTTGAGGAATACAAAAAAAGACTTGGCTACAGAAAAGAAAAAAGAAGGATGGTACAGAACTACAAACAACACAGATAGCAGAAGCAAACCAAAGGGAAACAAACTACTTAGCCATTGAAGAAGAAGAAGTTCCACAAATAAATGAAGCTTCATATGCCAACCTTGGCTTCTTATTAGACCTGTTTGGTGATGATGGTACAATGGCTAAAGCTGTTTCCACAGTTTGTTGGGGCTGTCTTGGTGTTTCAGGTATGTGGAACACCACACCTCTCATCTCTTCAGAACCTACCTTCACAGTCACTATATAGCCACTATCAAGTTTGGCATCAATGAATCCTTGAACCATATTACCGGCTTGTAGTAGCGGAACTGCAGAATATAATAGATGATGCATAAACAGAGATATCAAAGCGAAAGAGAAACAAAATGCTACATAGTTTGAAATACAAATCTATTACCTTCCTCAGGTTGTGGTGATGCAACGACAATGCTCTTCATTGCTTCATCTGACAAAAACATGAGAATTTTAACTTGCCTCAACATGTCACATAGTAACTAATGAAAAGATAAAAAAAAGTTAATTAATGTTGAAAAGAACCTGTTGTAGGAGCTGGTGGTTGTCCATTGTAATAAACTTGTTCAAGTTGATTAAGATACTTGAGATAATTTGTCTTTAAGAGATAAGCACTATTCGTTAGAGTTTGTGGAAACTTGAATGGAACCTTCACTTCTTTCCATAAACGTTCTTCAATCACCTATAATAATACCAAAAGATAAACATTTTTTCAATAAAACCAAATTAATCTTTAAACAATATGATTAATGGATACATTAACAACACAACACTTACCCTTTTGAGACCACCTCGAGACGTAACCTCAATGAAGAGAAGATGCAAATCCAGAGTCTTTCCTCCCACAGTTGGAACCCTTTAAAGAGGCAACATAAAGAGACTAATTAAGACTAAACTCAGTTTCCTTTAATATCCTTAATAAACAAAAACATTTCAGTATCGTAACTACAACGTAAAGAGACTAATTAAGACTAAACTCAATTTCATTTAATATTTAATATTCTTAATAAACAAAAAAACATTTCAGTATTATCATAACTACAACATAAAGAGACTAATCAAGACTAAACTCTGTTTTCATTTAATATCCTTAATAAACAAAGACCATAAACCCCAATTGAAAATTTTCAAAATCTAATACTTTTGTTTCGATCTTAACAAACAAATTATCAAACCCTTTAACCTTAAAATCTAATAAGATCTTAGAGCCAAGAAAATAACAAAATTTTGAATATATATCTCTAGTAAATTCTAAAACCACAGAACAAAATTTTATACACCATTTCATCAACACAAGACAAATATAAAACCTAAAACAAAATCAAAGTATGTTTTATTGTTTCTCCCACAATATAAAACCGAAATAACGGTCTTACAAAACCCAATACATTACCTCAAAGCTTCTTTGCTGGGAACTCCGAGGAGAGCTACAAGCTCTTCCCAGAAAATGGAAGAGTTACGGACAAGATCTTCATATTTAACCGGCTTAACAGATGAAGAGGAACCGTCACATCTCTTGTTGTCTGAACGCTGACCATTGACGGGGTCCACCTTAGTTATCCAGTACGGTAAAAGATTGGTCGAGGTCATATCTTTCTTTTGGTATAGTCTCGATGAAGATTTTTATATTTTCTTGAGGGTGAATCATATCATATATATTTATATACTACTTACAGGATAAGATTACAAAACATTTCACATAATTTGATTGGTTTACTTCTTATATTTATCCCTTTATTCATATCTTTTTATCTTGGGAAATATTTATGTGTGTTACTCTGCCAAATCATATATGTAATCTAGTCATCACAAATTTGTTTCCTTACTAACCAAAATATTATGATATTTATTATTTCCTTGTTTTGGTTGAATCACTTTGACTAGGTTAGGTGTAAACAGAGACCCGATTCTATAACAAAGGCCCTTTTCCCAATTAATGGGCCTACCTAATCAAACGGTATTTTAGGGATTTTTATTTTTTTTTTGGTCAAAATTTTAGGGATATTTTAAGATCGAAATTTAATAACTAATCATTATTAACTAAACATAAAATGATTTAGCCAAAAGACATATAAATCTATGAATGTAGTTAATAATGATTAGTTATTAAATTTCGTAATAAGTTGGTTAATTAATAAAATCAAAATCTTATCGTAACTTTTGAGCCATTATATTTAATGATTCACAATATATACATCAACTTTAAAAACAAAAAAAAAGATAGAAGATTATTACGTCTTTTTAATATGAATAAATCATATACTTAAAAAAAAATCAATTTCATAAAATTAAATAATTTAAAAAAAATGAAGACCCAAAAAACCAGAAAATGAATCCGGTGGGTAAACATTGTCCAAGTAATCGAATCAACAAAAGAATTCAAACTCTTTTGTTGCACTAAAAAAAATAATGCTTTTGTAAAAGTAAACTTAGGCTCCAGCGTAAGGATTAGGCTTAGGTTTGCCTTTAACGAGACCACATTGGAGACTTGTCTCAGGCATGTTGTATTCATCTCTAAGTGATTTTTCAGGTGACAAGACACTTGCATAGAGTTGTTGTCCTAAGTAACTTCTCTCACTGTTCTCAGATCGAATGTTCCACATTCCACAATTATCAAACGTGAGTAAGATCGCTGCCCAACACTTTGGATAGACTTGGATCGTGTGTCTACTCACTGCATCTAGGAGGTTGTAGTTCTTTCTCTTCTCTTGGCTCCAAGTCCCTGGTTCAACACTTTTGTAACAAAGTAATTGAAAATTAGGTTAAAAATAAGGCTTACTTGCTATGAAAGAAATATTAGGGTTTTTTATAGTTACTTGCTGTAGAAGAAAATAAAATAAGAATGTAATGTTTGTTAACTTACGCGACGGCGAAGAAGGAGTAACCATCTAAGTGCCAAGACTGAACACTCTTCTCATGGTTTTCGAATATCACTTCGATGAAAGTGCGGTGAGTGATGTTGAGAACGTTTGGCTCGATTTTGATGGTCTTGATTTGTTCTGGGGTTGGGTTATCGGAGATAGAGTTATACTTGAAGACCTTGTCGGCAATTCCAAAATACTCGGCAAGCTTCAATGGGGTTTCAGGGTCGGTATGGGAGATTCCGTTCAACGCGTACCTCATTTTGCCATCAACCTTCCCCTGAGTGTTCACGAGCTTGATGGTACGTGTGATATTAATCTTTCCGTAGTGGTAAGATCCTTGAGGGTTAGGTCTGGCTGCACTAGCGGTCAAGTTCCACCTAAAAGATCTAAATTGGTTCAAGGACCAAGCCCATCCGACTGGACCAGGGGGTATCTGAGAAGAGGCAGGGCCTTTGCCTCCTTCGTAGCGGAGAAGACCAGTTGTGGTTATAACCGACTTCAAGAACCTAGAAGATGCAACCATGTAGTAATCCTTTGGTTCTTGATTAGCAGTAACGATCGTACCGAAACATTGACCAACGTGAACGTCGAGAGAATCATAATCATTCTGAAGAACATGTGATCCTTCCAACTCAACAAGCTTCAACTTATGATTCTGAATCCTGAAGTTGAGAGATGTCTTAAGACCCACGTTACATATCCTAACCCTATAAGTCTTACTAGGTTTCAAGGTAAAGAGAGGCGCATCAGATCCATCACCTTTCCCGTTCTTCCCGTTGATGAGAATACCACTTGGACGGGCAAGTGCACGACCACCGTCGAGAAATTTCTTCAATTGGGTATGAGTCTTAGTGTACCAATCACCGATGAGGACAGTGTAGTCATCTTCCGGGTCAGCATAAGGAACCGGAATAAGCAGACGACTGTTCACACGTAAACCACCAAATCCACCAGCGGCACGATGCATTGCGGTACTAGGGTAGTAAAAATAGCTTCCGATCTGATCCTTAGGCTGGAAATGGTAAGTGAAGTTAGTACCTGGCATGATTGGACACATAGTTCCTGGAGTCCCATCTTGCCAACAGTTTTTTCTGTGTTGAAGCCCATTCCTATACACACAAATATTTAAGAACACAATAATGTCAAGAATGATCAGTTTTTAAGTTGTGTACCATGTAAAGAGGAAAGGTTCGTCGAGGTTGTTGAAGACATTGATAATGACATTGTTGTTGGAAGTTGAGTTAATGTTGGGCCCAGGGAATTGACCGTTGATGAGAATGACTTGTTGTGGAACACCGAGAGGAGACGCGGTTCCGTAGGTTACGTTCCATATGAAACGGAAGTATGGGTCTTCAGCTTGGACCACTACCGTTAAGGCTGTGGCCAGGTAGAAACATACGACCAAGAAATTAGCCCCTCGCATAACAATAAACAATCTTTGATTTATATTATAAATTTAGATTTATTTTTGAATGTGTTTTGGTAGAGTATTAGTTGTTTATTGTTGTTTATGTATGGTTTGGGGTAATAATTTTGAAAGTGGAAATGTTTGAAGGCTTTTTATAGAATTTTTATGACAAGTGCTTGTCCTTGTGTTTCTCGTCTTCTTTGGGTCTCCTCTCCTTTCGCAATTGCTTTCGTCCATGTTTTGGGAGTATTGAAGTTTAACCTCCCACTATTTTTGGTATTTTTTTAGTTTCTTTAAGTTTTTTTTTCTTGTCTATTTTTGTTGTTATTTTGGTTTGGTTTTCCATGTCTTCAAGAATTTTGCTATTTTGGTTTACTAGTAAAAGAACCTACTAAGTCATGTGATAGTGTTGAAAGTTGAAACAAAAATATTAACAGTCGTCTCATAAAGTTAATAAGATCTATACTATAATCTTATATATATTCCTATTGTACAATATTGTGTTGAAAATTTATATCATTATATCATCATTACATTATACTGTTGAACGCGTCTTCTAATAAATCGACATTTCAAAGTCTTGCGAAAATTTTTCTCATTTTTTCAGTATCACTTTCAGTACCTAGTACCTACGTCGAGATTGTCTTCGAGAAAAGCATGGCCACTTGTCTCTCTTTCTTCGGATATGTGAGACTCCTAACACTTGTTCTAAACATGTTTTCAACAGCTCAGAGCCAAGAAAATGGACACAAGTATCTTCATGTTTAGGATTGAGAGATTCAAAAGTTGTATGCTGAACAAATTTTAGTGCTTGATTTTTTTGGAAAGCGAGGAATCGGATGTTTTAATTCTTTGTTACTTAAGGCTATTAGATAAATAATAAATTGTTAAATAGATTCATGACTGAAAATATGGTGGATACAATTAATGACGCAAGAAGCAAATCATGTTAAGAAGAATATATCACAACATTTGATATCTTATATGTACATAAAATAACAACCATATGAATACGTTACAACCACTAAAAATCTGAGAATATAATATCTTCAAACCAGTCGTATTAGTTCTCCATTATTAACTCATAACGTTTAGGAAAAAAAAACTCACAAACACGATGAATAAATGTTACAAGGGGATTTGATCGCATATGCAAATTATGTTCATAAAATAATATAACAAAATCGACATTCAAAGTACCTTTCACAATGCGTACTATGCACACGAAAAAACTCGTCAGAAGCAAAGCAAAAGGTGGAGATGGCTAATTCAAGGGGCTCAACAGCTTAAGAATCCTGCGGAGTCTCGAATCTAGTCGGTGTATCGATACCGGCCATACAACAAAGTCCACTTATCAATATGAGAAGAAAAACAATTCCCTGCAAACAAAACAATAAAATAAATAAGCAAAGGCTTTGAATGATAATTTACATATGACCAAGATGCTCATTATATTTGTTAGTTCTATAAGTTTAAGTGTAACAAAGACTTTAGAAGAATGGTTTCTTACCACTAGTATGCCTTCCAAAAGTGATGACTTAAATTTGCAGAGTTCATCACAAGTTGTAGTAACATTAAGTGTGCTGTTTCCTGTAGCACTTTCAGCTAGAAACCTTTGGAGAGTTTTGTAAGAAGAGTACCAGTAAGGATCAGAAACATATAAAGCTGTATATTTACTACCAGCCTGTTCTACCGAACTAACAAGTTCCGAGATGCTTTCATCTGCAGAATAGGTTAAATTACTACTTAACTTCTTTGTTTTCAAATTATTTAACTGCTGATATTTGCACTTATGCTCTGAATGTGACTGGCCAGATTGACTATTTGATTCAGAACCTTCGGAACATAGCACAACCAAGTCAGTTTCTCCTTCCTTTCTTGTTTCTTTTCTTGCAAGCAAATGATCCTGTCAATTACTTAAGAGGAATTAGGAGTGAATCAAAGAGGTGATGAGATTGAGTAGTTATGGGACTAGGGAAAAAAAACAGAAACATAAGAGCAATGTGTATTACTTTGAAAGACTGCAAGTCTGATAGTTTCTGAATTGCTCCATCCTCAACAAAGCATGATTCTGAGAACACGATATTGTTGACTCTTACATTATGAGGGCAAGCTTCTTTAAGCCCTGAAAGCAGCAAATTCTCCATTCTTTCTTCCTCTGGAGCAGCAATATACGGGAATGCCAATGAGAAGTTTGAAGCTGTATATAGATTCTGTTGAAAGAAAAAAACTTGGATGTTAGAGTATTATGGAGGTTAAAATAAACATGTATGGCAGAGATCTATGTTAAAGAGGCAATATCAGAATCCTGCTTGAAGATAAAAAGAAACACTAACATTCAGTACGTTAACAAGGGCAGGATCCGAGTTCTTTTTCGAAGAAACATCCGAAGACAGTAACTGCAGGCAGAAAATAAAATGAATATTAGAACTCACACAGAAGGTATAAAAGACATATAAGTGTCTTAACTAGAACAATCGAGAATTTTCATTTACGCTAATGTTACAACGAAGTCCATACATCAGTCACTCACAAAGAATTGCCATAATAAATCCTTGACAGATAAAAGTATCCTTACCTCTCTGCCTATGAACACAAATGCAACATCAACAGATTGCTGCTCTAGTTTCTTCTCTGAGCACTACACAAGTAAAATGAGAGAATAAGCAAACCAAATCAGATCCAGTGAGAGTTGGATAATTGAAAATCATAAGATCCTTAAATGAAACCATTACCAAAAAGTTTGACCAACGTCCTTGAGTGAAAACAGAATCTACTAAATTCTTTGCAGACATGACCTGATAATTCACAGCTTCATCGAATTCACCATTAACAGACCTGATTTTGAGAATTCACATTAAACCAGTGTTTCTAATCCAAAACTCACATATCAAATATCACAACTCCTAGGCTATTATTCTACAGATTCCATCTAATCAATTTGACAAACAACGATAGAGAAACAGATGCATAACTGGAGATGCGGAGACCAGAGGAAAGCAGGAACTGTATTAGGAGAAGCCAATCCAAATTCAACAAGAGATGCCAAAGATATAACCACCAATATCGCCACCATACCTATTTGCATATTCACTATCATCCTACTGAAGCCAACAAAACAAAAATCAAAATCTAATGTGTTTATGATCGACCAAATTCCTCACGTTTAACGAAACAATCAACAATGTCATAGTTAAGAACGAACCTAGAAGATAAATCGAGATCGTTTCCAGAAATTGACGGATCAATAGATTTTTTTATCAAACTCTCAAATCCAATCAACGGACAGATTCATATCTACGATCCTCAAATCTGGGCGACACATATGAGTCTACGAGAGAGGTCGACATGTAAGGTAGTAAACGGTGCCGTTTCGATACCCCAACTAACTGGTTTTGGTTTAAGTCAAGAGATAATAACCGGTTTAAAAAATAATTGGGCTTGGTTAGGCTTTTATAGATTTCCAATACGACCCAATCCTCACTCGAATCTTTTTAACTTCTCCAGCTAATAAGGAGAATACTATTTTCCTTCATTTTCCTCTACCGCAACGCGATCCCGCCAAAGAACCTCTTTACTCTCTCCAGCACGAGAATTCTCAACCGTCGTTGCTTCGTCGTTCTCTCTCGCTTCATCTGTGATTAGGTCGACGGAATTGGAATTCAACATCAGAATCTTCGAGCCATTTTTTAAAACTTTTAATCTCTCGATGAAGAGACATCGGAGTAACGAGAGCAAGCTAGGTTGAGATTTTACGATGTTTTGTGGTTCGTTACGAAATCGAATACGTAATTGGCTTCGCGACTATGTTAGGCTTCAATCACTTGCCGTGATTCTTATTTACGTTCAGGTGAATCCGTAATTGCTTTGTCGTTGTCTCTCATTCCTCCAGATTTTTTGGTGAATGATTCGTATCTATTTGGAGCTAGGGTTCTTAGATTCCCTTGTCTTGATTAATCATTTTTAACGATGATTTCAGATAGGTTTTGCGTTGATTGGCTCACTAGGAGCATTATACAATGGAGTTTTGCTGATAAATTTGGCGATTGCGTTATTTGCGCTAGTAGCAATCGAGAGCAATAGCCAGAGTCTTGCTCGGACCTATGCTGTTCTCCTTTTATGCTCCATTCTTCTTGATATCTTATGGTTCATACTCTTCTCCAAAGAGATTTGGTATGTCACTTCCCTTATAATAGCCTTGCTTGTGATCATGAACATATATATATATATATATTTGGTTTAAGAGTTTTCTCAACTATTATTGATTTGGGTCTCTTGATTGGCTCGTTAGTTTTTTGCTTTCTACTGTTTAGATTCTGTAGAACCACTATTCATCTGCTGCCTATAATTGATCGAAGATTTTAACTCTATGCAGGAACTTTTCATCAGAAATGTATCAAGCCATTTACATTTTCTCTGTGAAACTCACCATGGCTATGGAAATTGCTGGGTTCATTGTGAGGTTATCGTCCTCTCTGTTATGGTTTCAGATTTATAGGCTCGGAGCTTCTATTATAGACCCTTCATTACCTCGTCGATCAGATTCAGATTTACAAAATAGCTTCGTAGAACCTCCTCTTTTTACTAGGCAATCTTCACATGATCTGCAATTACGAAATAGCTTCTTAGAGCCTCCTGCTATAGCTAAGCAACATTTACCTTCTAAAGAAATCTTGGAAGATTCTATCTACACTCCTCTATTAGACGACGGCCAAAGTAATAACCTTTCACCCGAATCAACACAGGTATATCTAGTTTCTACCTCTTCTTCTCTTAACTTGTTTGTCTACTTTTTAATAGTAGAGCTTTCCACTTATTTGTCTATGTTTTCTGAACTAGAGCGTATGCAATTATTAGAACTTGATGAACTATCTAGATAACAACTATGTAATTTTAGCTACTTGCTGCTATAGGTTAGAAGATGCAACATATTTCTCACATAGAAACAGGAGTCCTCTAGCCTTGATAGTATTATGCTGTCTCTCTTGTCTCAGGCTCTGCAATTAGATTTTCATGCTTTTTTGTTTTGTTTTGTTTTTGTAGGTGATTAAACATCATTCAACAGGAGACATTTACAGAGGATCCCCATCATCTGCTGCAGAAGCCTCTCGATATAAGTCTCCATTATCCAGATCCTTGGAGGCGCTTGATTCAAGTCTCCGTTGATTCAACCTCACTTGACCGTGGCAGCATTTGCGTGACAACTATAATCACTTTTGAGGGAACATAGCTTTTGCTCGAGGAAGAGCCAGTCGTCTTTTACTTGACATGTCATCATTCATTTTAGTCGAAACTGTATATACATTCGAATGTACATAAAGCTATTAATTCTTCGACCACACATTTACCATCTTGTGACAGAGTTGTGACTAGTATCGGTTTACTTACTTTTAATCTCGTTTAAGTTTTTTTTTTCTATTTAGGACCATGTTTGTATATTGCGTCACTGTATTATCCTACATTTCCACATGTGTTAATTACAACCTTAACTCAGTTTCGGAAAAAGACAGAAACATGCTCTATTTCTAAACAACTAAAACAGAGAGTGAAGTTTGAAACCATGTCAGAGACTAAAGAGCAAATTATGGAAATAGGAAAAAGAAAACTGTCTATAATCCAACATAAACCAATAACAAAACCCTACCCTGCTTTTTATCTTTTTTTTTCTCTAATTCTTCCCACGATTTAGTATTTTTACAGGGTAGGATCAACAGTAACTGAAAAAACAAAACGACAGAAAAGAGTAAAGACACAAGAAAAAAGGAAAAAAGAGAACAAGCAAATATTGTAAATAAAAAAAATAGAACTGGGGACTTGAAACTTCCAAGGGCAAAGAAACGGATCAGTCTCAGGTACTAAAGCTCCTTCCATGCTTTTCAACGCTCACGGCAATCTTCTTCTCAAGGGATACTCTAAACGGAATTTGCTCATATCTTCTCCGTTTTTATGCTCAAATCCGTGAGCGATGATTGTATCGTCTAATCTAGCAACCACCATTTACCACACCATCAACGGTGACTGGTTTAGCAATCGACCCATTCTCACCAGTATTTTCATCAGCTGAAGAAGATTCCTTGTTACTCACTGTTCCAGATTCCTTCTTCTCCTCACTTACCTGTCAAGATTTTATTCATTAGAAACAACAATTTGAGTTCTACACTGGATGAAAAGATTTCTGAAATTGTTTTCTTCATACATGTTTCTGGGTTTGCTGCTGCTTGGCTTTCTTCTCCAATATAGTCTTCTGCCGAGCCTCATAGAATGAAAAATCATCCAATATGCAAGTTCTACTGCTATGCTCCTTGAAGATTTTCACAATCTTCAAACCTTGCTCCAACTTAACCTAACATGATCCCAAAAAAATGAAAGTTTTAATGAAGTAAACAAAAGTCGTGTTTAACAAGTCTTCAAGATCTGTCAAGAAGCTTTTACCTCTTGTGTGTCTCTGCTGTTAGTAACAGGTTTGTTCTCATTGTTCTCAAGGATAATATGTTTCAGCAAACTGTTAGGAACATCCTTCACAACATGCCACTTGAGAGGGAAAGAGCCAGTCCATTTATCTTGCTGCCAATACTCCACATTTGTGTTGAAATCAACTGGGCCTGTCATTTCAGCAAGACCAACAAATTGTCCACTTGCATTGACCTGTAAATACAGAAATTGGAGTACAGAGATCAGTATCATCAGATAAAGTGTAAAGAGCTGGATAAATGATTTAAAGATAATATACACACCGAGAAAAAGAGAAAGATGGGACAGCCGCCAGGTTTCTGCTGAGCTTCCTGGTATGCGGCAGCAAGCTTCTTGTTTCCATTTGGTGTGCTTGCCCAAACATTGTATTTAATGCTCTTGTGCACATCATCTTCACTGTAGGACTTGATGATAAAGAACATAGCATTTGCGTAATCCACTGGGAAATCTTCTTTGTTGTATTGTTCTCTGTCAGGAACAACACATGTGTTATCTGCCTCTTCAACATCAGTTACATTTGATTCTCCAGTCTGCTCCTTAACCTCTAAGCTATCTTCTAAATTTACTTTCTGGTTCTTTGTGCCCTTTGCTCTTGGTCCCCTGTTAAGTTCATTCAAACCATCTGCATTGTTCTCATTCCCATAGTAGTAATTGTTACCCCTTCCCCAGCTTCTGTGTTTGTTGTCTGTGGTCATCCATCCTCTTCCATTAGTTCTTGAATCATACCCAGAAGAACCATAACCCATACCAGATCTCCCTGTGCTACCATACTGCCCATATAACTTGTTTGGATACATCCTGTTGTTGTATCCCTGACCTGTACCATAGCTTGTCATTGATCCAGGCTGGTGCATACTCTGCGTGGAACAATAAATGATTAAGGATAAGTTAACAAAACTGGAAGACTTGAGCGGTAATGTATATGCCATTAAAGCATACAATTATGCTCATTCGTACAAATAATGATGGATAAACATCATACCGTGTAGTAAGAATTTGAGCGGTAGTTTTGATTCTTCGACGAAGGTAGAGTGTTAGACTTCGAATATGAGGATGTAATCCCACTACCAGATACAGATCTCTTCACATCTGAGTACTTTGAGCCATCATGCCACTGCACAGGAGCATAATACCCATCGTAGTTATAACCAGAAACGAAACCTCCTCCCGGAGCACCATTTCCATACAAGTTACTTGAAGTATTAAGTGTGGTCTGGTTGACTGGTTTCACTGGAGCTGATCCATTACTTCCTTTTGTGATACCAGCGCCAGAAGCAACATTATAGCTTTCCGCAGGCAGCATCTTCACACCAGCAGCTTTGTTTGCAGAGAGATCTCCCTGGGTAGGAGTAGCAACAGATGAAGGGAAAGGTCCACTGCTTGTTGTGTTGGGAAAATAGTTAGGATACTGGTACTGCTGAGCACCATACAACTGACCATCACCACCAACCTGTGGAGCAGGACTTGTTGCTGGAGAGTAAGGATATGTTGAATACCCATAACCCTGGGGATACACAAGAGATGCATTCTCTCCATAAATTCCCTGCTAAAATATCAAAACTACTAAGCAGAGCAAATATAAAGAAGATGAAAGATACATTTGACCAAGACAACAAATACTTACACAATTCATGTCAACACCCTCAGGAGCAGTTACATAACCTGTGTAGTCACTCCACTCATTACCACTCCCATATGCTGAAAGTTATGAAACAAGAAACTTGTTAAGCATTAAATAACAAAAATTTATGAAGTAAAGTTCCTAGATTAAAGAGGATTTTGCCAACCATAGTAATAAGGCTGGTAGGTATTAGGAACATAGAAAAGTGAAGGGTTGGTGGCATCACTGGGAAGCATTGGCGTCAAAGATTGATCATAAGAAGTATCCACGCCACCATATTGGTACAAAGCACTAGTCTACAAAGACAAATAACCACAAGCTGCTTGTTAAACAAACTGAAAACATAAACCTTGTGAAGAGAAATCAAAATTAATTATAATTGACACCTTCTTGTTAGGCTCAGGGATCTCTGAAGCTTTTGCCTGTGAATCCAAAGATAGTTTCTGCAACAGATCTGCAGCTTCTAGAAACAAAGTGAGTCAAGGAATCAATCATTCGTTAACTTATCCAGCTACAAGAGAATCAATTTCAATCAAATTACTCACACGAGAGACAAAGGAAACCAAATCTAAATCTACATACTGAATCACAACACTGAGCTAACGAATAATGAATTTAAGATCTAACAGTGAATAAAACGAGATTGAGAAACATAAACAAAGGATACGATCAGCAGGAGGAGCAACAGTAGCCATGATAAGAGATTCGACAACAAAGATATGATAGATCCTTCTCGAATAAAAGGCGATGCGACCAAAATGATAGAGAGAAGAACTAAAAAAAGAAGAGGATAGAAACCCTAATTGGATTCAGGATAATCCAGATCCAATCTAGGGTTTAAGAGAGAAGGAAGAAGAAGAAGTAAAAAAAAATTGGCCGCAGCCGCCAAAGAGAAGGGTTTTTTCTTCGGGGGGG
>KE159329.1:8478-19778 GCA_000411055.1 Leavenworthia alabamica
GGACCAACCATTTAAACTTATGGAATCTGTTCATATGATTTTCACAGAACCATATCATTTAAAACTAAATTGACACATCTGAGATTAGCGATACAGTGGTGAATGCAAAACTCTAGCAAAGAAAAAATGGTGGATTTAGATTAATTTATAATCATTAATTATAAACATACATTATGAGCTTTTGTATTTTCTCTTTTCCATACAATAACAACATCGTAGAAATCAGACGAGACCAACAAGTTTTCTCCATGGTTCCACACAACACACATTACGGAAACTAATTCTCAGAATTCGTGCGTCCTGAGGTTTCCTATAATTTCCCAATATAATACACAAAAGTTTCATATATTAAAAAAAAGAAAAAAAATGATAGTCTAACCTGTAGCTTGTTTACACATGTGTGCTTCGGTTTGGTTAGATCATAGATAAGACATTCGAGTCTTCACTCCCAGCAACTATAGTTTTCAAAAATCGCAGAGCAAATGACTTGCACTTCTCAATAGACCTATGAAATCTACCATTAATGAAGGATTATAATTCAAACCTATGTATTATCCTTTCTCTAGGGATAGAAGCAGGAAAAATGATGCTTGGATTCTGTGTACTCGTGGGGCTAATTTGAGGAACAATGTAAAGTCAGATAACCTTTTATCTGAAGGGCAACACTGCATCACCAACACTATTATAAATGTCTATTAGGAAGTAAAATGAAAAAAATCCAAAGGACAAGAAAAGTTCTGTTGCTGAACCTAAAGAAACACAAGTTTCCGTCCTGAGTACATATGAGCAGAACAGGACCTGATGCCAGGAGGGAGAAGCTTCGGTACTTTACTATTGTGACAGGGGATTTGTGATTAGTATGATGCCGATGAGACCGGGATAATGAACCTGTATGGGAATCCATGCTCACTGATTATACAGTTCCCTGCAATTTTTATTAACTATATTGTGAAAATGATATAGAGATTGTAAAGGTAAGTTCTGTCTAGTTAACTGTCAAAGTTATCATGTAGCCACTTCCGACACACTAGACAATGCAAAACCTAATATAAGTTTTGATCTCATTTATATAGTTTGAACAAATTAGAGAAAATTCTACCTGTCCATCCCCACAGAAAATGATTCGTCCAGTGTGATCATGGTCCATAGCTGTCACCTCATCGTCGAACAACAATTTTTTAATGATTCTCCCAGTGCTGAAATTGAACATCTAATTTGTCAAGCAAAAATATATTAGGCATCAAATGAGTAAACAATTCGAGAACAAAAAAACCAATACACCAATGTACTTTAGCTACAAGGAATAATGCTGTTACCATAAGCTCCTTGGTTTTATTGCCAGCAGAGAAGAAATTGTTATTAACCTGTTGAAAATACGTAAACAGAATATCTTCTGTGGAAAAACAAGAAAACCAAAAAATTCCTCACTCAGTAGCTTATATAAGAAACAGAAAACTTAGAGGATGAAAACCGATACAAAACTGAGCAGAGATTCTTTATATAACTCTAATACAAACACCTCTTGATAACTCCCATATCCTTGGCCATTGCATCATATTCTTGGCCATTGCGTCTGCTAATGAAATTATGATATGCAACATATCCTTGGCCATTGCATCTCCAATCCTTGAATAAAATAAAAATCAAACAATTAAACGATCCAAGCACAACCTGTTAATCAAATTGTTATGAAGATTGAGAAATGAAGAATGCTTACATAACGGCGAGAGATAACACCAGATTCAGCTTTCCGATGAATAAGAATTAGACGGACTCCAACATACTGAGGATGTGAATTGATGTTATTGGTTGCATCATACAGCTTATAAACTCAGTATCCTTCTTAAATTGCTTCTTTTCTTCATCGATCCTTACTTCCTCTGTTCCAATCTTCTTGATAGGTTCATCTTATCAAGAAAACTAAAAATAGAAATAAAATATGTTGCCAGTGACAAACACAGAAATCTATAATCTAAAACTACAGTGCATCTCTCCAAGCTTCACCCATTCTTCTCCTGTCCATCCTCCCATTTTCTATAGATTTTCAACTTTCTCGTCTCGCATATTTCATCGACGAGAAGAAGATCCTCCCAATAATGGTGAGAAAATCTGCACTTTGGAACCATAAATAACTATTTGATTGGGGATTCGTTAATTTTTTAACGCCTCTCTTTCTCTATGAATCTGGTTGTTGTGAAATCGTCTTTGAGTAGGTTTAGGGTCCGTATTTGAATAAAACTCTTTATATTTCTTATGATTTGATTATTTGTTGTCTTCAGATAAGTTACGACCCGAGGTTTCAGAGATTTTTCCATCAATGGAAGGTTTTATATTCAAAGAATATAACAAACTTCTCTGGTATGAAGAAAAAGCAGCTCAAATTCAACATAGAAACATCAGAACAAGGATGACACCAATCGGAAACTTAGCACCTTCAAGATGTTACACAACGTTTAAAAGCACATCTCCAGCAAGGCATAGAACACAGTGTGCACACCTTCGCAATTTTCTGGTCCGTTAGCAGAAACCATAAACGTTATAGGTATATCCGATGCTTCAACCATAAACTTTTCCTGTACCTACCTCAGGCTCTTTATGGTGTCCAAAAGAGATTTTTAAAGAGATTAGAGATATTCTCCATTACCAAGCACAATCAAAAGGGATCCGGTTTATGTATGTTAAAAGAAACTGTTTGTAAGATGTAGATCTTTTAGCTAAGCAAGCTAGATGTGAAACACAACCTTATGTTGTAAAATGGTGTTTGTAACTTAAACTTTAAGCTTCATATAATCGGTTTTGGTCGACTAAAAAAAAGAAGGGTTAGCTTAGGTATGACTATTATCAATATTTAACTTTTTATTATTGCTCAATCATTAGATGATTTAAAAGATTACTCACCTTTGAATAAGCCTGTTTATCTCAATTTTTTGTTTTGTCACACAACTAACAAAAATATGTCACAAAATTCCTTTGTATTCCAGAAATTGATTAAACTGTAGCATATTGTACTAATATTTGTAATCCAATGAAAGAAGATCCCAAAGCGAAGACTAGACTGATTAATACATAAAGCAAACTCTGCTAATTCCTTACCTTGCAGTCCCAATCACTGGTGAATCTTTCCGTCTTGAGTCTTTAAATTTTGGTCAACATCAACTGACATTTTCACTCTTGCTTCTACCACTTTCAGGTCTACTCTTGCTCTGTCCATCCTCATCCTTTGTGCCTTGAGAGTCATCACTAGGACTAGCTTCATTTAAGTCAATGGATTTGCCACTGCTATGAAGATTAGTCATCACTTCCTCTTGAGAATCGTTGTCGTCCTTGAGAGATTCAAGGACTTCTACCACTTGATTCATAAGAGGTCTTCCTTTGGGGTTTTGGCTTAGGCATTGGTATGCTAAACCAGCTACTTTCATTAATGCCTTGACGCCGTACTGTCCATCCATTCGAGGGTCTATGATCCTCAAAAGCTTTTTGTTGTGATTCAACAATGGTCTTGCCCACTCTACCAAGTTATGCTCCCGACAAGCTCTGTTTTTGTCCATTGCTCTCTTTCCAAGTAACATCTCAAGGAGAAGTACCCCGAATCCGTAAACATCACTTCTTGATGTCAGATGTCCTATAGTACAACAAAGCAGTTAGATAGAGATACATTATATGATCAGATAAGTATCAGCTGCTAATTACAGACCTGTCATTACATACTCAGGAGCAGCGTATCCATAAGTACCCATAACACGTGTCGACACATGTGTTTGATCACCTCTTGGACCATCTTTTGCCAATCCAAAGTCTGAGAGTTTAGCATTGTAAGCCTGCACAAGCACTACACCTTTCAGTGGCAACATAGACAACTAAATCGAAAAACTCAGGGTCATTTTAGAGTTTTGAGTTTCTAAAAGAACGATGTAATAATAGTTTACCTCGTCCAGCAATATATTTCCTGTCTTTAGATCTCGATATATGATGGATTGTTCAGCACCATGAAGAAATGCAAGACCCTTTGCTGCGTCTAACGCAATCTTCATTCTTTTCGTCCATGTCAATGTGCATCCAACTCCTGCCAAGAGAAGACGCCTTTCGTCACTACACTATTTATAATCTGTAATTATATTCATGTATATATGCTTTGCCAGTTTCTCTTCAAGATATTCATATAAGACTAAGAACTAAAACATCCAATTAAGTAAGTTATTATGATTTTTTTGTTCAGAAATATAAACCTCCCATATAACAACTGGTCTAAACAGATACATTGCTCCCATCTCATCTGAAACTAGATATTCGTCACTCGTTTTCAACTTTATTCATTAGCTATATAAACTCTCCTGGCTGTTCTTTATCAGTGTTTCGAAACACATAGTTTTATATACAAACCATAGCTTATAAGATAGATAACTCATACTCAATATGCTCCAAGTTTGGCAACTATATGCAATGCAAGAATGACACTATTGAAAGTTTTGTATGTTATGTTTTAGTTGATGGGAAACTTACTTCTGAAAAGATGTTTCTCCAGGCTTCCCAGTGTCATGTACTCATAGACTAATAGTCTATGTTCATCTTCACAGCAGTAGCCAATAAGCTTGACCAAATTCGGATGACTAAATTGTCCTAAATAGTTAACTTCAGCCTGCAAAACAAATAAATATCAAACAATCTCTACACATTCCCCAGTTATTAAGCTTTTATAACGGGCAGGAGGAACAAACTAGAAAAAAACAATACCAGCCACTCTCTATCTCCCTGAAAGCCTTCAGGATTAAGTTCTTTAATAGCAACTTTTGTAGACTTGTAACCAGATCTCACATTCTCATCTATAACTCCTTTATAGACCACTCCAAAACCTCCCTCACCGAGTATATAATCCGGTCTGAACTGCTTAGTAGCAATATTCATCTCTTCGTAAGTGAAAATATCGACATTTTCATATCCTGGATTAGATTGAAAATCTTTGATGTTCTTAGGCAAGTTACTAGCACTCATTTTACCAATTGAATTTTCACAATCAGACTTCTTTAGATACACTGCTGAGTTTTTCACTGTTCTGCCTGCCAAATAACAGTTAAACTGAAGAACATAACAAATAGATTGAAATATTACATCCAAATTAAACATTACTAAGAACATCACTAGACTAAGAACAATTTACTCATAACAAACAAAACTCTGGATTAACAATAAGAATCCAAAAATTTCAGAAGATTGAGAAATTTTCACATTACATAAAAAATTCAATAGCTTTTAATCATTAGTAAGAACATAACTTACTCAAACATATTGCATTCAAAATTCAATAGCTTTTGAATCATTAAAACAATATCGTAATTTATAATAGACATAACGCAAAAAAAAAAGATAAACGAATCAGATTTGAATTACCTGATAATGTTTTCTTCTGATAATTTTGTTGTTGTTGAGAATATTGATACTGTTCTTCAGCGGCGCTGAAGCAAATCCCCATTCGAAATCTAAACAAAACTTAAAGCTCGTTTTTAGAACAACACACTCTCAAAAACTGGTGGTGATTATGATTTCTATTCAATTGCCATTACATTGTTCGTCAAATTCGAAACAAATCCGATCTCAAGGGAGGGGAAATGGAGAAGAGATGGGTTTCTCAGAGGTCGGAGAGAGAGAGAAGAAAAGAAGATACTTGTAGAGAGAGACCGACAGAGAGAGAGAAAGATTGGATGATCCGTTAGAATCGATGGGAATTGAGACTAGCCGCCAAAAGCGGAAGGCCAAGCGACCTGGACTTTATAAGGTTCCTTCTTCAGCGCTTAATTACGTATTTTATCATTTTAATATTCATATACGTTACTTATAAGAATATATTATTAATTATTAATATATAGTTAAAGGGACCCATAGTTTAATTAGGCCTCGTATACTTTGTTCAGTGGCTTAGGTAGTATCTGACTAACTTTACTTATTTTTATCTTTATTTCTAATAATTTGATATTTATGTAAATATTTAAAAAAGATTATATCGAATTCGGTTCTTTATTTTTAGGTAAAATCTCAGATTTAGTTCGGTTTTAAATTTGGTATTTATAAAATTAAAAAAATTCGATTTAAAATACTCAAATATTATCGTGTTTACTAAATTTAAATTTATTAAATTTTTCCAAATTATCCAAAACTATATATATGAATAAATTTAATTTTTAACTATAAAGTTGAATTAAATTTGGTTGTATTTCATAAATATAACTAAAATTTTAAAATATTCAATTATTTTTGAGTATTTATATTATTGTAGATTAAAAATTATTTATGTTTTAACGTTTTTGGTTTGACTATATTTGCACCTGTCTTAGTTACACTATACGGGGATTCCCATCCATCCTCAATAGTTGTCCAAGCATTTTCTCTTTGCTCATGTATCAGCTGTTGCATCTTCACTTTTCATTCACCATATATTCTTTTATCAAGAATAACTGGTTTCTAAAGCACCATTATCTTCGTATCGGACATTTTTCCAAGATCTCAACCTTTGACTTTCAGTTGATGGTTCTAATACCAAGTGAAATTATGGAGACACAACCAAAATATTGTTAAAAAAGAGATTCTAGGAATCTCTTAAACACTTTTACGAAAAGGTGTTTAATCCGATATTACACATAGTCACACACGACTTGCAACAGACCAATTCCTAACTACCCAACTCACTACCAGCAATAGATGTAATCACTCGTTTATTCACTCACCAACAACTAGCAAAGAATAACCTAAATTCTTCAAAAGTGTTTAAACCATAAATTAAAGCATCCAAGTTACAATATTTATATAGATCACATCTTGCCCTAGAAAATATTCGCATCTTCATAAACAAGAAAACTTTCCTTTATCATGAGAATCATATCTCCAAATCTTCCTTTACGTCCAGAATATACCAATTCTGGAAACCTTCCATTTGTGATGATATCACAAAATATTTGATCGCGTTCCACGTCATCCTTTCCTTGTATTGCTCTATCGTTCTATCAAGTTTTTGTTGTACAAAATGCTCCTTGTTGTATTACACTGCAGTTCGACGTTATAATACAACCAAGATATCTTGTATCTTCAATGCTTATAACAACACGACATAGAGCAATCTCATGCTTTAACCTAGGATCAAACCACCAAGACTACCTCTATTCCGGTTGTCATCCTGCCGCACGAAAATGCTTCTTCACCATCGTACTATGTACATCCAGCTCAAGTCCCATCCCTCCCACCCCTTCCTCGGATATGCCAGTAAACGTGTCAACTTCGATTTGTTATGCATCGAACACTACAAAATCAACTTCGTCAAAGGTAGATAACTCTCTAAACCTTGTATAGACTCCTACTAGATAAATGCTTATTGAACCAGTTCGTGTTTCGGCAATAGATACCACGATTGCTTTTGAGTATGTACCTTCATCTTATGCTATTGTTTCTCCCGAGGCTGCTCTTTCTCCTACACAGAAAAATATTTGTGCAAGTCCTGGTGTTGATTCTAGATCCCTTCTTGTGACCAACGAAGAAGAGGCTCCATAGGTAGACCTAGTTTTTGTTCCAGATTTTGATGGTGAGACTAGAAGTCGCACATGAAGACAATTTTAACCAACTCAAAGGGCCCAAGAACATTGGACCACAGTAGGACGCGGCAAACAAGGTCTGGAGCACATGTAGGACAAGGCAAACTTGGTCGTGGAGGACACGTAGGACAAGGTAAAAATGCTAGTTACTGATCCGTAGTGATTTTTCGCATATGTTCATAGTTTCCTATAGAGTGTTCTATCATATTTATATTGTTGTTACACTATAACGATATCATCTCTTACATATTTGTATCGAACAATTATGGCTGAGATAAATCATATCCAGTTTTTATATTTAATGTAAAAATTTTATAAATAAATTATATTTAGTCAATACTTATAAAATGATATAGATATAGAATTATAGATATAGACAGCTGTATATTAATTTGTAAATTATCCAGTCTATACAAACCAATAAGCATGCTTATAGTATTTCTAAGAATTCTTCAACAGCAAACAAATATCAATAATCAATGCATGTGTAAAATAGCTGAATAAAAATATAATTGCTAATAGATAAAACAAAATAACTCCTATATTTAATACCAACATCAGATTCTTATATAAAATATATATAGAAAAAGCTCATAACAAAAAAAAAAGGGGATCACATGACGATGTATCTCTTCTCTTTTCTTTATTCAATCTCAACCATCCATCCTACCATCATATTCATCTTCTTCCTCTTCTTTATTGTTTTTTTTTTTCTCAAGTTATGAAATATTCCACTGATTATATTCTCTCTTTACCAAGAAAAAACGAAAACTGAAACGAGAATCCAAATCTGATACTTCTTCTTCTGTTTTTTTTTTTAATCTTTATGAATTCATTTTCTCAAACTTTATTGCTTAGATTGTCGTCATGCTTCCCCAGTCAAATAATTAAAATGTTATTTTTATTCGGCTTAGACGGTGTAGTGTTGGTTAAGATTGTCAATGTCAAGTCCCTTGAGCTTCACTACCGATTCAACATGGCCTTTGAGAGTGTGCACTTCTCTTAACCTGCATAACACAAGTCACAAAACTTGTAAGAGAAATGTTTACATAAATATTAATTAGATCTTTGGACATACCTAGCAACTTCAGCACGTTTCTTAGCCAGTTCAGCGATTTCAGAAAGCTCAGTGTAAGTTGCCGTGTCCTCAAACATTGAAGCCGGCGGTTTAAGCCCATGGAGAGTACGTTGAGCTAAAGCCCATTGGGCCTCCCTTTCACCCTTACCATAGTCTTTCTTAGTTGTGAATGCGGTCTTAGATTACAAAAAAGTAAAAAATATAATGTCAATCAATCAATAAATGAGGTTCATAAATAAAGATAAAACTCACACGTACCCTATTTTCAATCATGTTGTTCCAAGCTTTTCCACTAAGAGCATAGCGAGTGATGAACTTGAGGATATCAAGAGGAATATAAGTTACAATACTATAAAGCCAAATGACTCCACACCATCCCCATCCACAACCTTTGATTCTTGCGAATTCCCAATGCGCATATGCAGCTATTAAGGTTGCTACCTGTTATTGTAAACAAGGAGAGAAATATTGAAATGTGTAACATATGGATCCAAAGTATGTATATATATATACCATTTGTGCAATAAGGAAAGCAATGAGAAGTAAAAATCCAGGACGTTCTACAAAAGACCAGCTCCTTGATCGAGTGACAAAGATGAGAGCTTGACTTATTATACTGACTTGTAAATATAAAACTGATATTAACTCCTCGTCTTGTCCTTGTAATGACCTTACTCCAAATTTATCCTACACCAAAAAGATTTATAAATGATGATAATTTGACTTTAAATAGATTGTGTTGAGTATTTATTTACCGAAAAGAATGTGGTGTCATGAGCTAGCCAGAAAAACAAAACGGTAATGAGAGCCATGTAGGTTCCAAGAACAACTCCAGTAGCAAAAATCTCCTTAAGTTTCCAAGAATCAGGGATTGGTGAAGGCTTGACTCTATCTTTAGAAATGGTCATGATGGTTCCATCATTCAAGATTGCAATAATGAGAACCATGAAAGGAGAAAAGTCAAACTCCCAAATAAGAGCTACAAGCATGAAACCTAAGACAATACGGATTGTAATAGAAACTGCATAGATAGTGTAGTTCTTCATTCTCTGGAAGATAGCTCGACTAGTGAGTACAGCACTGACTATAACACTAAGACCTGGCTCTGTCAATACTATATCTGAGGCACTTCTTGCCGCGTCAGTTGCATCATCTACTGCTATACCAATGTCTGCTTTCTTCAAAGCTGGAGCATCGTTTACACCATCTCCAGTCATACCAACTATATGTTTCCTTTCTTGAAGTTTCTTGACAATCTCATACTTGTGCTCTAAGCAAGATCATAAAAGAAATTAGAATTTGATTAGTGATAACAAAGGAAAAATGTTAACATACCTGGAAATACTCCAGCAAATCCATCAGCCTTTTCTATGAGCTCATCAACAGGAACACCACCAGTAGTGTCATCTTTGTTTTCAAGTAAAGAAGATGAAGGATACATGTTTGTTCCCATTCCAAGCCTACGACCTGTTTCTTTACCAATAGCTAATTGATCTCCAGTGATCATTTTAACATTAACACCAAGATCAAGAGCTCTTCTAATGGTTTCTGCACTGTCATGTCTTGGAGGGTCAAAGAGTGGTAAAAGACCAACAAACTCCCATGGTGTTCCTTCACTTCCTTTGTCCTTCTCAGGAACTGTTTGGCGTGCAACGCCAAGTGAACGAAGGCCACGTTCAGCAAATTTGTCAATGATGTCATGAGCTCGTCTCTTTGCTTCTCCTTTGAGGGCACAAAGTTCAATTATCTGCTCAGGAGCACCTTTACTACATCTATGCCACTCTCCATTGGTATCAATGTAAGTGATCGCGGTTCGCTTTTCTACTGGATTAAACGGTAAGAAATGAACTTCTGTTATTCCAGCTCTTGCCTCTTTTGGATCACCCAACATGTTAACAATGGATGTATCAATTGCATCTTGATTCTCTACTCTTGAAGCTCTAGCTGAAAGCAATATCACAAGGTCCTTGTCGGCATTTTTTGGGAATACCTAACGAACACAAAAATCCACAAAAACTTTCTAAAATACCAAAAAGAAAACAAAAGAATGATGATGAAGAGATTTGTATTCAAACCTCAATCAAGTTTTTGTCAACTGTAAGTTTATTGAGAGTTAAAGTTCCGGTTTTGTCGCTACAAAGAACATCCATACCAGCCATTTCTTCAATTGCGGTCATTCTTTTTGTGATGGCACCTTGCTGAGACAATCTATGAGATCCAATAGCCATTGTAACAGACAGAACAGTAGGCATAGCAATAGGGATTCCTCCAATAAGAAGCACAAGAAGATTGTCGATTCCATCTCTATATTTTCTATGTTGGATTGGATACATTATAACTATCTCAATCAACATTCCTATTCCGATTGAACATATACAGAAATTACCAATGGCGGTTAGGACCTGAAACATTCAAAAGTTACATTAGAATTAGTACAATAGGTTAACGTGCGCTGAAAGAATAGAAATAATTCAAACAGTTGCTTGCGCTGCAAGAAAAATATGAAAAGACATGACCACCTTTTGGAAGTGGCCAACGTTGTTAGTACTATCAACAAGGTGAGCTGCCTTGCCAAAGAAGGTATGAACTCCGGTGGCAATGACAACAGCCTCAATCTCACCTTGTTTACAAGTAGAGCCAGAGAAGAC